>JAPYYW010000382.1:0-58029 GCA_030522545.1 Cremastinae sp. A BG-2022a | reverse complement strand
ATTGAAATTTTCATGGGTCCACGAGACCCAGTACGACCCACCAAATTTTTTGAAAATTTTTTTTTCAATTTTAAGAGCCTATTCGATCGGAAATTTCCTGTAGATAACTAAAATGCTACTTATTCGGGGTGAAATTAAAGAATCCATATATAATGAGCCAAAAAACTGACTTTTGGATTAGTTTTTTCAATTTTTCAATATCAATTCTTGGATTATGCCTTGAATAAGTAGCATTTTCGTTATCTATAGGAAATTTCCGATCGAATAGGCTCTTAAAATCGAAAAAAAAAATTTGAAAAATTTCCCGTAGATAACGAAAATGTTAATTATTCGGGGCGAAATTGAAGAATCCATATTGAATAAACCAAAAAACTGGATTTTGGATCAGTTTTTCTATTACCGCGAGGGCGCGAAGCCTGCTAGTATTAACTATTAATTAAATTAAACAATCAAACCTTTTTTTCTTGTCAGGTACATCATTCGCCACATCATGTTCCCTTGATGAAAAAGTCAGAGTTGTATCTTTCGAGGCTCGTAGAAACTCGGCAAAATCTCTCCATTTCATCGGGGTCTGAGAAGGAAATAAAGGACAGCAGCGCTGATCGTTCATATTCTCCGATAGCGAATTCTATCGTGGTAGATCACGACACTTCAGGCGACGACGATAAAATTTTGGACGATTGTATAAGAGTCGGAATCGCGAGAACTTTGCGAGGAGCGATTTCCTTTCCGAGCACAGTAAGATTCATTTTTTTCCGAGCTCACTAAATAATCGTCCGGATAATCACGAGAATTGTATTTCAGAAACCACACTCTCCACGTCACTCGTCCACGACGAAGAAAACCAGAGATTCGTCAAGGTCTTCCGAGTCTCGTCAGGGTTGCTCGCCCTCGAAGTCTTCTCCCAGCAAAAGTAAACTGCATTCTGCTTCCTTTGAACACGACACTTCCGGTGAGGATGAGAGAATCCTGAATGAATGTATACGAGCTGGAATGGCGAGAAAGATGCACCCCCCGAATTCGTGTCCAAGCACTGCACTGGCCACGGTAACAAATAGACGTCCACACAAAAATTTAATGAGTCACGCCTGTAATTCGTTAATTAATTTTCTTTGTCATTAACAGAAGTTAAATTCACCGAGACACTTGTCTTCCATAAAAAAGTGCCACGAAGATGACAGGATACTGGATGATTCGCTGAGACTCGGAATTTCGAAGAGTCAGCACGGAAGCAGTTCATTTCCGGGCACTCCAGCGGCAACCGTAAGATAATTCTTACGTTATTTCTTTTTTTGCGAGAAAATATATCGATCGTTGGCATTATTTATCATCAGAAGCATAATTCTCCTCGGCACGGGGCATCGAGAAAAAAATCTGATGAACGTTCCTTGAGAAGCAACGAGAGCAGACATGCCTTTTCGACGTCGTCGTCTTCTTCGCCGAAGAAAAATAATGCTTCTCCCAGGCGCACATCGAGGTCAAACGCGGTTGTCGTCGATCACGACACTTCCGGCGACGATGAAAAAATTTTGGACGAGTGCATAAAAGCCGGAATCGCGAGAACTCTCCAAGGCGTCGTCTCATTTCCAAGCACTGTTACTGTATGATTGTCGCAATTTCATTTTTATTCTCTGTGTCACGTTAGATGAATATTTATTATAATTGTAATTGTATTATAATTGTAATTTAATTGTTTTATAATTGTAATTTAATTTCGATCGATTGACAGAAACATCATTCACCTCGTCACGGAGTTTCTGCAAAAAAGACCGAGTCGTACTCGCAAAAACAAAATTACTCAGCGACTTCGTCCTCTCCTGTGAAAAGCAACGAACCTCATTTTCGACGAACAACGTCGAATTCTCGATCGAATTCCGTTGTTGACCACGACACATCCGGCGACGACGACAAAATTTTGGACGAATGTATCAAAGTCGGAATCGCGAGAACCCTTCAAGGGGTCGTCTCGTTTCCAAGTTCCACACTTCCGGTGAGACTACGTTTTGCTTTTATATAAAAAAAAAAACAAAATGGTACGCGTCAATAAAGTTCGTTGCTATATCTCTTATCGCAGAAACTTCACTCACCGCGTCATTCTGCTACGAAAAAATCGAGCGAGGCTTTTCTGAGACCGACGAACCGTGGCCCGATCGATCTCGAAACACTGGGCGACGATGACGAAATTTTGGACGAATGCATTAAAGCCGGAATCGCGAGAACTCTCCAAGGAGCCGTTTCGTTTCCAAACTCTGCGCCCGTAAATCACTCGCTGGGTCACCAGCCGTCAATGTTGCCGATACCGTCACGATCACCGATTAAGAGCAGCGGTTTTCCGGTTCCGCGTACTTCTTCGCCACGAAACTGTCCCGAGGAGCACGCACAAATTCTCTACAACGAGAGTCCAACCAATTCGGACGAAGAGGCGATTCTCAATCGATGCATACAATCCGCAATGCCAAAGGTAATTTGTTTCAATTTAAGTAAAAAAATAAATAAAAACGTTGTTTTAAATAGAACTTCACAGTTTTTAAAATGAATTTAATAAATGTTTTATTTGGTCATAGGGATGTCGGAGTTCTCTAGGCATTCCCAAATCTCAGGCTCTACGCAAAACCTCGAAAATATCGGAAAGAGGAACGAATCTGAACGAGGCAGCGTCCTGTTCGGCGACTCGTGTAACCACTGAAGTTTTTCGAACTTCCGTGACGACGGTGCTCATACCGCTGAACAATGATAACAACAGAGTTGACGAATGCTTCGGCGATGATTCGAGCATTTCCGGGGACGAGGATGGCCTAAGGATCGCTCGGTCCATGAGATCCGGAATTTCCAAAGTACGATCTCCGCGAGTCTGATATTTTTCTCTTTTATTTAAAAGATATTTAAATATGATTTTTAACGCTGAGTAAATTCGAAAATACAATTCCGTATCTTTATTTTCAAGAAGATTAAATAAATAAAAAATGTAATGTTACGATTAAAAAAGGAATTTTTTCTGTTTTCAGGCATCGAGTCTGCCTTCCAAGTATACAAATTATCAACGTGACGAGAGAAGAACGAGGGAACACTAGATAGGGAAAAAAACAAATATTTTGATAATTCTACGTTTAAAAAATCAATATTGAAAAAAAAAAAGAAAACGAATGTGCCAGAACGACCTAAATATTTAGACGCTATATTTCTCGTTCGAATACTAATTAGAAAATAATTATTACGAAAGCGTCGAGAACCAACCAATCGAATTAATCGTCGATGACATTTTTCATCGATGAACTTTTCTTCTTTACTGTGATCGCATAGATTTTTAGCCAGATTACAATTGTCTTCGAGTCGGTGCCATTTTTATGACTTTTGTTTCGGCAATATTTTCTATTTTTCGTTTGTTTATGTCGTCGTTAATAATTCTCATATTTGACATTATTTCTTACAATCTGTGATCTTTCAATCATTCGATCATTTTTATCCGTCATCAGTTTCTTCCCATGTAATTATAATCGCTTACTTATTTGCCAGTTGCCAAGCGTGTCGAGTCCGAAAATTGACACAATTTTTTATTAACTCTTTTGTAATTTAAGAGCCAATAAAAATTCCATCAACAAATCGTTTGATTTTTTCAATCGAATTTTAGGAAAAAGAAACGCTTCTTTGCGAAAGTGTCGTTTCGGTGAAAATGGCACGTTTTTGTCGTCACGACACGATTTTTATGAATGATGACAAGCGTCTTGCTGAATGATTTCGCAGTGAAGACAAATCGTGCGCTTTTGTCGGAAAAAGAGAGCAGAAGGCAAGAATATGAGAAAAGAGGGAAAGAAAGGGAAAAAAAGTATAAAACTGGTGCAAAAATGTAGACTATGAGGAAAGAATGATAATTTCGAGGAACAAATGCGTGAACGAATGCGAGTTTAAAACATCGAAGAAAAAAGAAACTCGAGATAGGATAGGAGAGAGAAAAAAATTACACGTTATAGTTCGACGAGCATAAAGTACGAATAAACGCCTTTTGACCGCTACCCTGATGATCCCCTTCGATCGATCTTTCTCTCTCGATCTTTTTCCTTACGAACGATTGCACGCCATGGCACCTTAGCCTATTTTAACATATCGCATAAATAGCCAACTTCTACCATATCACTGTCCATTACCGAGTCAAACTTCCTACTGGACGTATCATTTTTAAACAGATTTGTCATTTATTTAATAATATTAAAAAAAACATTATTTTTCGAAAAAAGTGACTCGAATTAAAGTGAAATTTTGTCAAATCGAGAACGAGGTTTAAATCGTATTATCAAAAAATTCAAGGTAAATCTAATTTTGGGATACTTTTCGTTGAAGTAACAGTGACGATAATTAATTTTCGAATCTCGTTATAATTTATTAAATAAATAAATAAAAAATAATCGTTTTTAGATGACGCATTGGCAAAGGTTTACCCTGATTTTCATAATTCTGGCTGTATTTGATCGTTCGCGAGGAATGGTCGACACTTTTGGCCATCTGATGAAAAATTGCTCACCTAATTCCTCGCACGAAAGGGGCGTCAGTAAAAATTTCGTCGACATTATTCGTAGCTGCATGCAGCGTCGAGCTCTAATCGCGATGGATGCTCTGCTGACAGACGACGTTATTCCCATCGTCGAAGGAATCGATTTGGTGAGATTCAAGAAAAATGTCAACAACTCCAGAAATTCTCAACAAAACGACAAGTAAGATAAATTTTACCTAATAAATCTTAAATCGTCTCCCATTAATTAAAACACTCTAAATCACTCGGTTCCAATAAAAATAAAAAAGTCTTTCTAAAATGACAAATACTTTGCACTTCAATATTAAATGTTTTTTCTTTTTAATGTAAAAATTTTCATTTAATTTTCATAATAAAGTTATTTTTAAGTAATTCAAGAATGAAGATTTCAGAAGGTAATTACAATAAGAAATTATATGCAAATTTTTGAGAAATTATTTTCAAAGTATTTCGTGCAAGTATACCTTTCTAATTGTTTAATTGTTTTTAATTATTTGATAAGCTCACTTCTGTCAGTGACTATCTCCTTGATTTCTTAAAAAGTTATGGAGATTATAATATAGGCCACTCGGGTTTACACGAGAAACAAAAAATTGAGCTTTTGTGAGAGACTGTTGCAAAAATAATCTGTTTACTCAAATATTTCTGTCTGGTCGACAGTAGTCTGGTCGACAGTATTTAAACATGTACAGCGTACATTAAAAAAAAAATAAAAATAAAAATAAATAAATTGCGGATGTGTAATTTAACGCCAGAGACACGCAATGTCGTGCTGATAATTGAGAAAACGAGTGTCCATTTGAGTCGATTGAAAAAAGGAGAATAAATGCTGTTATGGAACCGTTACAACATTGACATATGATACGTCACCTTATTATCGATGATGGATAATTCCGGCTCGCCTACCTGACACACTGACCAATTGCCACCAAATTGAATTTTTTATTCACTGCGATACTTTTTTGCACTTAATGGATTACTTTTTTATGCTGAAAATGTTTGTTTGTTTTAGAAAGCAGAGGTCTGATGAGCAAGAGGACGACAAAAGTTGGGGATCCGTGGTGCTCTCTCGAATAGGGAGAGTATTTCGTACTCACGTATTGAAAATCGATATCGATCAATTATCCACGTGGGTATCGAACGGGAGGAATGTTTCGGCCAGCACCAAAGACGACGCGATTCAGGGTAAAAAATAAAATAAAAATGCAAATTTTATAGACGATTGCTTTGTTTTTCGTCTTTTGTTCGATTTTATATATCGTTTTGTCGTGAGATTCTAATTTAAAAAAGGAAAATAAGGTAAACGTCCCAATACTTGGACAGCCAAAGGTTTTCACACTTTATCTTTGTTTAAAAAATATTCAAACAAAAAAAATCTGCTTCAAATTCACATCTTGACTATTATCTGATATTTTAGTGATTCAACATTCATTTTATGTGTTAATTTTAGATAATATTTTTAGTAAATAAATATTTGAACATTCGAATATGTAGAATGTCCCAATAGTTGGACAGAAAATCGATCCTACCTCTAGAATTCAACAAGTTTGTTTCAATAAATGAACATTGTGAAAAATAAACTTCATTAAATGTGAAAAATAATCCATACGATTTTATAGAGAAAACAATAATTCTAATATTTAAAACAATATAGCAAAAATCGTTCAACTATTGGGAAATTTACCTTAGTATTATTTTGATAATTTGGACGAATGAACACAGGTCGTGGACGTCGGAGAAGGAGACGACACCACATGATGCCAATGCTGATGATGGGGATTTTGGTGATGGGTTCTGTGCTCATACCGATGGGTTTCCAGTTCCTCGCGGTCCTGGGCGGAAAAGCTCTAATTCTCGCAAAACTGGCGTTAATGCTATCGAGTATTCAGGGCTTAAAGAAAATTGCGACGAACGGGGTGAATTACGGACTTTATCACTCGCCGGAAGGCTGGCACGAGAGGGCCAGTCATCAGATCTCTTCCGGTCTAGGACACTTTGAAGTTCCTTATCAGTTTTATCCAAACCCCCCGCAGCCTTGAATCTCACCAGTCTAATTAATTTATTTGTATATTTATTAATTAGTCTATTTATTTTTATATTTATTTATTTATTTATTTATTTATTTAATTACTTATTTTTATTTGTTTTTATCCTGTTTTGCGATTGACGCAGGTCTGACTGAAAAATTCCACGTCCTGCAAAAAAAATCTCGTGATTCTTATTTATCACGAACTCGATGATAAATTGAAAAAAAATTCATCAATAAAAGAACATTTGTGTCCATCCTCGGAAATTTACCAATTTTTTCTCTTCACTCATTGAAAGTTCATTCCACCATGTCCATTCGCATGCAAATTCGGGTATTCGAATATTTATTTTATACTTGAAATAATACTCGCGATCGCGTCGTGCGATACCAAAAACTGTATCTGTATTTTTTACATTTATTTAGTGTGGATAAAAAACTTTTTGTATAAAGTATGCGTTACTTGTTCTAGGGCCAACCTGACATGATACAGACAGCACTTTGTTAATTTATCTCCAGAATTTGATGAAAATTTAGTATTTATATCGATCAATTTTGTCTTCCATATCAAACGAAAAGAATGAAAATGAAACTGAGTTCTCAATATAGTTGGACATCTATATAGTGGGTTTTCAACTTTTATTTTACTCGAATAAAATTTAAACAAATAATCTATTTCAACATCAAATCTAAATTAATGTTTGATATTTTAGAGATATAAAGCAAAATATAAATAAATACTGAAACGTCTCCTTATGCAGATGTCTCAATATAATTTGGGACTTATGCATATTCATATGCACACTTATATTGGGACGTCTACAATTTTTCAACAAAACATCGTTGAAAAAGTTCTTCGACTTATTATTTGACTGACATCATTTATTGAATTTCCCCCATTATTACTGAGTTTACAATAAATTTAATTTAAATTGTTAAAAATTTTGGACTTATCAAAATTGCTTACTTTTCAGATGAAATAGAGTCGCGGCAGATCTTGGTTTTAATTGTACTTGCCTCGAGTCGCTGCCGCAACGCTTGGCAATCTTTTTTTTATTCTGACCCTGAAAGATACGGAAGAAGTTAATTTTTTTTTATTCATAAAAGTTCCACGTTAAAACAACAAATTTCTGTATTATTTTTCATTCAATAAAAAAAAACTATTTATGTAAAACTGGATGAATCGTGCAACGCGTTTTTCTTCATTAAGCTTTCACAGTCAGTCGTAACATTTACGTAAGTCTAAAAAAAGAAATGGCGAGAAAAATAAATTATTCTTGAGAGATAGAATTTCAATTTGTCACGAAGTAATTTGGAAAGAAAAAAAAACGTGAAAAAGTAAAGGATTGTTGAGCGAAAAGCGGATTAATTGACTCCTATCGTAAACAAGGTCATTAAACATTCTTATATAGTATTTTCGTTATAACAGCGAGATAAATATTGCGAGATGAACGCGAGTCTATAAAGAATGAATCATCGTTGTTTTTTAATAAATTTTTTACTTTTTCTCGATATAAAATAAGAAATGAGATTTGCATACGATAACGATAGACGATTGATAGACGAGAGCATAATTTTTATTCTCTCACCAGTACGTAATGTCGTTGAACTTGACAGATTCGAGGAGAAAAAGAGTAAGAGTAATTTGTGATCGCAATAAATCATCGAGACTTCGAGTATCAAGAAAAAAAAGACGATTAAAAAAAATCGAGTTTTCTTTTTTTTCTCTCCCGATTGCGCTCCGCGAAGGAAAGCAGACTGCGCCGTTTTGTTTCCTTTCCCTCTCGTGCAAACACGTTGAGGTTTACAATTAAAATTGCTATTCCCATTAGCAAACTCATATTATCTCGCTCGAACGCGCCTACGCCGCGGGAACACCGTCGTTGCTCCTCTCTTCTTTTTACGAAAATAATCGCGGTTTTGTGTGCTCGCAGATTTTTTTATTGTTGTTTACACTCGCAATGACTCGATCGGCGTTGTAAAGTCGAGTGTGAAATAACTGGCTACGAGCAGTCTCGAATATTCCGCGGCACGAGATAAAACGTTACAAAACACATTATTCCCAAATCGTTTCTCCCCAATATTCATTTTCGACTCTTTTGCACTTTTTTTTTCCTGTCAATTTTTTTCGCCACTGTGTTCTCTTGGATCGAAGATTCTCCCGTTATTCGAGTTTTATTAAAAGTGAGTTTACTTTCCTTAGATAAAAGTTGTTGTTTTTTTTTTCATTTTCGGAAACGCGACAGTTGGAATTATGTAAATGAACAAAAAATGTGGTTTAGATGAGTCAATTATTCCGTGCGGACAGAGAGATTTTCTTTAAAAGTTCTTTTCGGGAAAAAATGACGGTCTGACGTTCGTTTCGTGTCTGGGATAAATTTTCCAGTGACTTTGAGAAATCAGTTCGAGGTCCGGAGACACGGGTAATTCGCTCGCTTCCAATCAGTGTTGCCATCGTGTCGAGGAATGTCTCTCCCGTGGACGAGAAAGGAGAGAAAAACAAGCGGAGACGAGATAAGGCGAAGCCTCGAAAAGATCGAAAAAAATGGATCAATTGGAAAATTGGAGCGAGACTTTATTTGATATTCCTCGCTCTAATTCCACGCGACAATCCTACATTTTTTATGAACACCTCGAAAAAGAAAAGCTCATTTCATTTTTTTAACGGAGCGAACAAATCGATGGGAAGCAAAAAAAAACGTTTTCTCCGGATTTTACTTTATTTTTATTTGATTTTCCTGCGTAGAAGAGTGTGTTTCGTGGTTTGTAATAAAACTGAAGATTTGCGAGAGAAATGAAACAAGGAGTCGGAGCTATCCGTCGTTTTTCTCGAAAAGATTTACGCGCCCCGATAAATATTCATTGTCGAGATTCGTCGATAAATAAATCGTCATTGGTCCGCTCCAATCTTTTCTCTTTACGCAAAGATTTGTCCCTTTTCCCTTTCGGCTCACTCTCGTTCATCTATTTATTAGCTCTCGAATAAAATCTGTGGCGAAACGAATTGTGTGTCTCGTCTCTCAAATTATTTAAATCGAGGCTCGTGAAAAATGAGTATAAGCAAAATCGAATATATATAGAGAAAGAGAGAGAGAGAGAGAGAGAAAGTGAAAGATTCTCACGCGATGATGTTTTCGTGGCCTCTCAAGAATCTCTTTACTTTTAGGATTCGTGGGTGTCGCAAATCGAATTTTATCTCTAAATCCTTCGTGATCGAGTGTCCGGGGATTCTCCTTTTTCTTTCGGAAGCCAAGGAGAGACTTACTTTTCGACACCTATATCCCCATACTGTTGACTCGGCTTTGTCGCAGTTATCAAGGATTTCCGCGCTCTCACCCACTATCCTTGACACTTTATATATTTTTCCTTCTGATGATCGTTTCGAATAAGCTCTCCGCTCTTCGGAACTTTATTGTCCCTCGTACGATTTTTCTCCCTTTTTTTTCTCCTCCCTCCGTTTCGTCACGCATCGCACACAAGCCACGAACGTGCTTTCTATTATTTTTTCTTTTGTCTCAACAACTCGCAACTAATCCTCGATTCATAAAATTTGCCAACGTGATTTTCTTCATACGCTTTTTGTATTCTTCGCTCTCTATATTTTTCCCAATTTCTATATTTCGCCTGTGTATTCTTCTCCCCCGTTGAAACTTTTGCCTCCCGAATTCCCGTTATTCCCTCTTCCATCAGCGTCAACCTCTCTCACACGGAATCCAGACACTCTTTTCACTCAGCAAATATCAAAACCGTATCGCAGACGCGTCCCGTTTCTTTTTTCTCTTTAAAATTTTTTATTGACGACTACCGATTCCTCCCCCGGTCTCCGTTTGCACTCTATACACCGGGAAAAAAAGATGAATCGAAGATGAGTCGGATTAAAGCACTCGCTGAGAGAAAAGTATATATGATAGATGCGATTCTTTGTACAAAAGTAGCATCAATACCGGCTTTTATAGGAACGAAATTTATTTAACTGCACTCAGAAAAATCATAAAAATATAGTAGATTTTGTCATAAAATGCCAATTATATTTATTATTTTTTAATTAGATATATTTTTATAGTTTATTTATTTATTGTAATTTTATTGGTTATTATTTAATTTACTTATAGTTTATTATTTTTATTAAATATATATTTTTATAGACGGAAACTGTAATTAAAATGTGCGTAGTACTACAATAATCAGTATAGTTATCGTTTCAATGATGTAAAGATGGTATTGAGAAAATTATAAATGATCGATTAAAATAAATTGACGTTAGGTGCTACTTTGTCGGTTTTTTACTTTCGTCCGGACGAAAGATTTGTCTCCGTCTGCCATACTGTTGGCTGATTTTTTTCGAAGCTGATGGTATGATATCCCTGATGGCAGAATTAGATATTTATGTGATTAATTTATTACATAATTACGATTATTACATAATTACGATGTTTAATTGAATTTTATATATACTTTTTTCGAACTCGCGAGTCCATGCGGTTCAGATTTTTTTTGCGATTTTTTTTCACGAGTGTGATTTTTTTTAGTATTTTCGCATAATTTTTTGTTGCAAAAAAATGTAATACTTCAAATTGTACAATTATCCATAAGATTGTGCAATTTTATGAAAAAATCATCGTCACAAAATTTTCACATGAAGTTTTGGAAATGTTATTTAATAAAATTTAAATTTTTTGCAAATTTTACTTTTTTTCTCATTTTGAACACAATATCTTTAATTAAAAATAAACGTTACTTTTATTTCGTTTTATTTCAAAACGATATGATATCCTGATATCTGATATTTTAATTGAATAAAGTTTCTTTCTATTCCGTGAACTGTTTTAACCTCCGATTCGCTAATTAATCCGATATTCCATCAGAGAAGTCACTCGGTTGCAACTGTCATTCAGAATCTTCGTTGTGGATCCTCGTCCTGCGCTCCGTTACAAGTAACTCAATTTCCTTGAACGCCTCCCCCGACCATCCCTTCTCTTCTTCTGCTTCTCTCCTCTCGAATTCATAATCGGTTTACTCGAGAATCTAATTTGTTCATTTGTGGGTTATAATTTTAGAACTTTGCATAAGAAAATAAACGATCACTTTTCTCGAGAATAGAGAAAGAAGAAAAGAGAGAAAAAGTACTCTTATTCTTTCCCTCTGGGCTACGCTTATTTATAAATTAAATCAATGTACACGAAACATTTGTATGTTTAATATCTTAAACATTCGTACAATAATATTCTTTTGACAATTCGTTTATATAATTTTTTTTTGCATTTCCTCGTTGTTCATTGATTATACAAATTTAATTGTTATTTTATAATAATCTTTTGATTGCAGGGAACGAAAAAAGATAGTTATGAGCCGGGACTGATAACAGACGGAGAGAAAAATAGGGAAAAAAAACGACGAGGTGTGAAAAAACATTTGAAGAACATGAGAAAGAAATAGGAAAAAATCACACGTGGAGAGACTGATAGAGAGAAGAAGTAAAAAATGGTGATTGGAGCGATGATTCGAAACGAAAAATAGTCAGTAAAATTGGCAATTTCCGTCTGGAGAGATAAGGAGAAGCAAAATCGAAGAAAGAGTTGCACCGCGTTCGCTCGAAAACGAGAGGAGCGAGGAGATGAAATAAAAGTCTGAAGAGAGAGCGCGAAGCGGGTAGTTTGCCGAAGGGGTTGAGAGAAAGAGAGAGGGGGGAGGGGGTGGCAAAGGCGGCGGGAAAAGAAGGAAAGAAAGTGGCAGTCGTGTCGGAAAAGTGTTTTTGTCTCGTCGTTTTGAACGTAACGGAAAAACGTGCGTTTTTTCTTCTCATCTCTTCGTTTTTTTTTGTTCCCAAGTAACTTTTTTTACGGGACGAGACGGTGAGAGGGCTGCAAACGGCGGGTGACGCTACACTCCGCGTCGTCGTCGGCGGGGCTGGGCGGAAAAGCCTTTTGGGGGATGCGCGCTCAGGGCGAACCAGCGCGCGCGACTATCAAGTACAAAAAACACCCTGAGTGAGAGGGAGAGAGAGAGAGAGGGAGAGAGAGAGAGAGAGAAATCCGGCACTTGAGCCGCTACTATAAGAGGAACGACGTGCGATCGCGAAGCGACAGAGAGTCTCCTGTACTCTTCCGAAACCAATAAAACCCGATCGGCCATTGAATCTCAGTTTGACCGAACGATCGTACCAAATTTCAAACCCCTCGAAATTAAATTCGCCGGTGAGCGAACGAAGAGAGTCTCGATTTTTCAATAAAACGCGCACGCAACAATCGGACTGAGAGCGGTGTTAAAAAATAGAAGAAAAATTCGCGTATCGCCCTCGGGAATTTTCGAAATTTCAGATTTTTCGAAGAACTCGCGCTCGATCGTTCCTCGAGCGTTCTCGTTTTCGTCCTTGGGGAAAATAACGCTCGTCCGTTCGGCGAAGAACAAACAGCCGGGGGAGAAATGAAGAAAATGCTTGGAGTTTTGGCGCTAATCGCGATTCTCGGAGGATTCTCGCATGTCGTTACGGTCCGGGCCGTCATTGCCGCTGGCAACGAAGTCCCCTTCCCGCAACAGGTAAGCTCTCTTTCGTCATATCTTTTCCCTCTTTATATCTCCGTGCAAATATAACATTACGAGAAACTCAATTTCAATCTCAATATATGTTTTTTTCTTCCTCTTCTGCAAACATTCTCGTTCGAGCGGTTACCATATTTTCGTAAAAATATACGAGACTGCGAGATTTTTATCAAAAAATACATATATTCGATAACATTTTTCAAGGGTGGCAGAGGCTTTATAACAAACTTTTTTCCTTTTATCGCGATAACAGAGCCGAGGGGGCATTCCAGTGACGTTTGTTTGGACGAACCGAATTTTCCCGGCATCGCAGGTTTTAATCTCGAATATCTTGTATGGATTCGGCATTAGCTATATATAATCTATTTTAAATCTCTCGGTGATCCAATCGACACTTCCAACTTGTCTGTTCTACGAATCATTTTCGACGAGATAAACATCGTTCGAATCGCGAGCTCGTTCGTCATTACAAAAAAAAACCAACATTTTTCGTATTACTCAGCTAATTTTTCAGGAATTGATCGTCCAGGAATTCAGTGATTTTTTTTTTCGATAAATAAAGAAAATTGAGAATCTTACCAGGAAAATTCTGATATTTTTAAATATGTATGTATATCCCGATAGCTTTTTTTTTTAATTTTAAAGTAGACAGACAGTGCAAACCATTCCCAAAAATATTTTATACTCAAGTGAAAGAAAATAATCAATTTTTCCTGGAATTTTTATTCGAGACTTTTGTATAGTTTTATTCAATTCGAACGTGTAGTTTGCGAGCTCGAAAGTTTGACGTGATCTTTTTTCCTAAATTTTCCTCGTCAAATATGATAAGATAGACACGATTTTGGTAGAGATTTCTGAATGATCAGGGCACACACGGTGCGTGGGTGGACACAAAACAAAATTCTTCGATTAGGAAGAAAGTTTTCACTCGACGATGCGATGATAAAAGTTTCGAACAGATGTTATTCAATCGATCGATGTGGAAAAACTAATATTACTTCCGGAATTCTTTTTTTTTTAATATGTGAAGTCTTTTCAACTATAGTTGGTTACTTATTTGATGGTATAACATGATTTAAACAACCACAATATTCATGCAATATCAGTCGGCAAATGTTTACGTAAACATGTATGAAAATTTTCAGTGAAGTTACGTTTGAAACAGTTGGGCATTCGATTCGTACCGACGAAAAGAAATACATGGAAATAAACAAAAGAAAATTGTTGAAAAATGGATAAGCAGTGAAATGCATGAATAAATGCATGATTATGATTATTTGAAATTGGAAAAAAGGTATTGGATAACTAACATGGTTATTAGAAATCGAACGAATCCCATTCAAAGAAGCATATAAATAAAAATAAATAAAAATAATATTGGCATTTTGAAATTTTAATTGAATTGCTTTATTTTTATTAAAAATAATGTAATCTGCGTATATTTTCAATTTATTTACTCGACTGAACTCTACCTTAAAATTTCTATTATTGATATTAGTGCACATTATATAATTATCTAGAAAAGAACAAGAAAAGAACCATAAATATTATCACAACATTTCAGAAATTCGATGAACAAAAACGTCTGCTTTTTCTTCCTTTGAGCAAAATTTAAAAAGAATTTGTCTCGAAGAAATGGAGACTTTGCAAATATTCTGTGAAATAAGATTTCTTACCTTGCTCGAGAAAGAAGAAAAACCGGGGGGAAAAAGCGAGAAAGTAGGTAAGAATGAAGTTAAAACAAAAAAAAACTGTGAAAGAGAAGAGACGAGAAATATTTCTGAAATTTCATCCGAGTTTCATTTCCGTTTTATCAGAATCGAGAGGAATTAACTAACCTCGTAAATTCGATCGCTACTTGATCTGCCAAGGTTACTGTATCATCGAATTATTGCATCGCCAGGACGTAACTATAAAAAAAATAAATAAAAAGAGCAAGAGAGAAACTATATCGTGTGACAAAATTGATATCGATTTTCAAGGAAAAGATCCATCAACTCTTCTCTTTCTCCTCAATTCGTTTATTTGTTTTCCTGGCGGTTTCATTGGCTCGGAGCTCGCACGTGACCTCGATAATTAGGAACAATTGGTTGAGCTAAAGAGGAGCCTTACTCTCGTTTTTTCGTCTCGCGAGGGAGGAGAATTTCTCTCTGGAGGCGTTATACATACATGTATACACGTTTCTCTCTCAAAACTTTATCTACTCTCGCGATGCTCACCGTTGATGCGTTTATGCTCGTCCCATTGGTACCAACGTGGCAGGAGGTAACGAAGTTAACTCTCACCGCGAGCCCATGACTTAATGGGAATTCATGATGGGCCCTTGAAATAGTGCAGCTCTCATGCAGGACCTCATTGTTTCTCCTTGGTCCTCAAAATACCCCAACCTCGTGACTCAATTAATCATCCCTTGCGCATTATTTACCTCCGCAAAAATCATCCCCCTATTTTTTTCCTTTTATTTCCCTCTCATTATCTTGTCATCTTCGTCATTACAGTCAACTTTCATTTTTTTTTTATATCCCAGAAGGAAATGTGACACTCTGCTCATATCATTTCAAAATGTCGATCAGACAAGAGAAAAGGTTCCTGCCTTGATATTATGAAATATCGACTTTTAAAGTACTTCTTTGAATTTTTCTAAAAGATGTCCAGCTAAATGGACTTTTTAAAGTTCGTGTATAACATTCTCACAGCCAAACTTTTTCTGGTTTTGATAATACGAAAAATCTATTTTAAAAGAATTTTTTTGAATTTTTCTCAACATAATTTATAAAATTTATAAAATTTTTATAAAAATTTAAAAAACTGTCACTTCAATAAACTAATTCGTCATGCAGTTTCACTAATAGCATTACATCTATTTCTTTATATTGGAAAACTCAAAGAGTACATTGGTCATTCTAAAAAACTATTCGGGAATTTTAATTAAGAGCAGAAAAAGTATCGATAAAAGGATTGGTTGAATGATCGGTTCGTTGATTGCCAGCAAAGGAGATTGTGAAGTGGAGTAAGACGAAATTCGTGTTCAGTTTCAATAATTCATCGAGAAGAGAAGATATTGAATTAAAAAATAAAATAAAATAAAAATAGTATTATATTGATTCGAGAATGAGATTGAATGCATGGAGACGGACCAAGAGAATTTCCATGCAGTTTGCTCGGGGGTTGCTCGAAATCTCACTGAATCGTGACGCGTTAATAACACTTTGACCATCTCTCTATTTATTCACTGTTGCTCTGCAGATTAAATTCTCGGTTCTGTCCAGACAATTAATCAATCGTGCCTTTCATATACCCTCTAATGATGGACACGTATCATTTTTTCCTAATTACTAATTATCTTCTATTCATCTCGAAAAATAAATTCCTCCACACTCTTGCTTACCCATCATTCGACGAAATTACAGATTTGTTTCGATGATTTTCTATATATTCTTCGATCATTCTTCTCGTCTTAATTTCATTTGCTGTCGAATTTTGATTGCAAAAATTGTTATTTCTATATAAAAGACTCTCTTCACTCTCATTCCTCATTTTAATTGCCACATTTTTTTCTGGTAATTATTCGCCTTTTTTCAATGTCCATATTGAATGTAGTTATTTCTCTCTTCTAATGAGCAAACACGAATTATCCATTATTATCAGCCATATACGATTAATATTTCTACCGCGACAGCAGTTTGTGCCAAAAGTTTCTTCACCGTGTAAACCACAGATAAAATCATAGAGCACATTTTTTTTCTACTGATTTAATTGAAAAATTGTGGACACTAATCTTTTATTATGTAAATGGGTTGGTGTGCAATTTGAGAAACTATAATTTTATAATTTTTATAATATCACTTTTTTATAATTTTGAAAATACTTGAACACTATGCTGAAGATCATCCTTACACAAATTTTCAAGAATTTTTATAGAAAATTTGCGAGGTTTTCTAAAACAGAATTTGAAAAATATCACATCTTTGAGCTTTTTCGTATAAAAATAATTTTTCAACTTGATTGTACTGGACAAATATCTTGACTTGAGTTCTTACGAAAAGATAATTATTTTTACGGTAAAATTATCTTAAATAAATTCATCATCAAAGTCTTCTTTTTTGCCTATTATCTCGATCATAACGGAGCTAGTTTCGGAGACGTGGACAGATTTACAATGTTTATTTAGCTTTGAGGATTGCTCACAGTCAAGCACGACGGAACAGACGTTCATTGGAAATCGTCATGGAATTATATCGTGCGACAGTGAGAAATAAGAGAAAACTGAAACGTGTTGACGAAATATGATTTGGGAGATATAAATAATAATCGAAGAATCATGTTGATGAATCTTGAATTGATCGAAATCTAGCTCAATGGGATTGGGAATTTAATCAATAGTTTCCATCTGAGAAAAACGAAACGATCGATCACTCGGCGTGCTCCCGCGCTGCTGAGTGTGACATTTTAAAAGAAAACAGAATCAGAGCGAGAAACAAATATAGAAACAAACCTCGGATGGTCCATGATGGATTGGATCCCGATTATCCTTTCCATTTACTTTTCTTCAGCATTCCCTCTAATTGGCGTTCGTAAAAAGGGCCTGTCAGTCGATCAGCGAGCGTGAACAATCCTCGCAGTCTTTGAGAAATCGAGTACGAAAATAATTCGTATTTTAATATCAAAAAATCTTCTCTCATTATCCTAAAAGCAGACATTGTAAATAAAGACCGAAGACTTTTTGAAATTTGCAATTTTTTTTTCGGTATTTGCTAGATACCGAAAAAAAGTGTCGTTGATAGTGGTTTTTTAATCAATGTTAACATTAACATACAAAGCAGACATTGTAAATAAAGACCGAAGACTTTTTGAAATTTGCAATTTTTTTTCGGTATTTGCTAGATACCGAAAAAAAGTGTCGTTGATAATAGTTTTTTAATCAATGTTAACATCCACGCACGCCTACGAATTAGCGTGGTACAAAAATGTATGACAGATACTCGATTCCCGACACTTTTGTTTTCGACCTGTCAGAATGTGTCAGTCACTCTCGCTGATACGCCACCAACTACGTACAAGTCCTATCTAGCCTGCGAGATGAACGATTGCCTCGTGTAATTTCCGGTACTTCTTTTTTTTCTACTTTTTTATTCCCTCTTTGATATCTGTGTAGGTACGTTCACACTCGCAGTATCTTATCAACACTGATTTGATTCTTATCTATTTTCTTTACAAGTCTTACACGGGGTGTAATATTTTCACGAGAAACTTGTACTATCGTGTCATTGCTCACTCTTCTATTGAAGAGTATAAATAAATGTGTACATAAAAAAAAATAAATACAAGATAAAAATTAAATAAAAGAGTGAAATATTGCTCTTTGAGATACTATTGATTTATAAATGTGACAATTATTTGCACAAGGAATTATCTAAGATAAATAAAAATTATTTGCTATACATTCTTTCGAAAATCACATTGATGAAAAATAGTATTTAACTATTTCATAGTGCAAAGAAGTATTTCAAAATTTTCACGAATTCTGATTACTGCTGAATTAGCAATGATGATTTTGTATAGAGACACTTTAAAAAGGAAACTCATAATATAAAAAAGTTTCTTTCTCGTGGTTTCAATAAATAATTTTTTTTTTGTGGAAATAAAAGTCAACGCAGAGAAAAAAGTTAGAAGTTGAAGTGGCATATATCTGTTTACACGGTCACGCGAGAACGTCAGATAATAAACTTTGAAGTTTCCGAGCACATTTCACTCTCACGAGAAACGTCAACGCAATGTCTGTCTGTAGAAATAGTTGCTTCTGCACAGTAACACGTAATTCGTTTATCGAATTCACTGCGAGCTCTTCTCAAGACACGTGCCTCTTTTTTTTGTACCTGGAAATTGCATTTCGTACGTATACGACTCTTTCGTTGGAGAGAAAAATCTGAAAAGATTTTCTGCCTACATTGAGATAAAAATATGGTACATTTTGCCAGACATTATAAACCATCCTTAATGTTATATAAAAACTTATATTTTTAGATCCTGATATAAATTAAATTCTTGACATTATAAAAATAGTATGAGACCGAAAATGGATCAATTTTCAAGACAAATTTATAAGCTATCAATGAATGTCACATGAATAAAAATGAGCGTTCAATTTTTTCTCATTGTGTTTAGATATTATTGGATATATATCTTTTTCCACAATTGTCTTATAAAATTCATGAAAATTTGGAGATCCATAATTTTTTTCACGTAATTAATAAAATATTGATAGAAGTTTTTATTTTTTTTTATATCTAATATTAAAACATATTTAAATGTCCCTTAGTAGAATAATTATAAGGGAACAGTCTTCTGAGATAGTTCATGGTATAAAATGGGAGAGTGAGTTTGCGGGCTTTGGAAGTTAATCAAGATTAAGGAACACGATGTCGGGCATACTTGGCAAAAGTTGACTAGTTAAGTCACTTTCCCCTTTCGTAACTGTTAACGAGTTCCAACTTCACGAGTGAATTTCGATACAACTCTTACCTGAGAAAAAAAGGTGTCTCGGGGTCGTTGATTGAGTAACGACGGTCTGCTTGTACCAGAAAAGATAAAAAATATTTTTCGCGAGGAGAAAAAAGGACGAAACGAGCTGTTCGCATCCTCGTCTGACCGAACACGGGGCTTTACTACTTATTTTTTAATTCGCAGCTCGCTAAGAATTTCGAGAGGAATCCGGATCTAGATCTTTACGGATACAAGGGAATAATTCGCCAGGCGATTCCTGCCGAACCACTGAAAGGTATTTTAGATTTATTTTCGTCTAATCGACGCCCTTTTTTATGTCTAATTTTTTTTTTCATCGTGATAAAAAAATGGTTAAAGTGCTTCTCGCTCGTATACCATTTTTCATTGCTTTTCCGGATCTTATGAGACTCGATGTTTGTGCAAATATGAACACGATCTCGGCTCGGCACGTTGAAGTAATACTTTGTCAGTTATTTACCGAAGAAATTGTGTGCGCAACGAGCTAAAACGATTCTCGAATAAAAGTGTCCTTGTTATCACGATCACGTAACTGAAATTTTTCTCTCCCGTTTTTCTGCTTCCTTTTCCACTTTGGCATTCGCGCCCTCATGGGAGGAAAAAGAGATTTGTTCGGCTCGCAAATGTGCGACGCGGAAAGTCCGGAAATGCATTTAAAAAAAGGGCACACGAGAAGCTTTTTCCTCATCGAATATCAAATATGAATTTTACGAAATCCCTCGACAAATATTCGCGATGATTAAATTTCATTCTCCAAAGATTCAGCTGATGGTTCTCTCTTTTGCTCGTCTCGATTACTATGTATTTTACACGACCATGATGAGAAAATTACTTTTTAATTCCCTTCGATTGTTAGTTCGAATTTGAGAGAAAATGCTGACATTTTTGTTCATTTTCTCGTGGATTTTTTTCCCGTTCTAGAATGCATTTCCACACCGTCTATGCCCGGTCGCTTTGTTTTCAAAGCGGCTGAAGAGACGGACAGGGTCTGCGGAATTTTCGTCTTCGCCGAGCCTGACGAGGTCGTCGAAATTTCGTTTCCGTATTTGGACGTTCCTTGCAATGGACACGATCTAATGGCGGTAAGCATATATATTTTTTTAAAATAATCTGCTTTTTTTAAATTATTGACGTATGCACGGTAAGAATTTGTTGAAATACTTGAAATTTTTTTACTATATGGTACACTGAGAAAAATGTTTAGTTGCTTCCACTCAACTAATCACACCAATGCTTTTTTTAGTTTTCCAGTAAAAATTCAGTTCGAATCAACTAAACGGTGACTCAAGATAATTCAGTTTGTTATTTTCAGTTTAAAAAATTAGTCAATAAAACATGGTTTAATTTAAATCTAATTTAAATTTTTTGAAGACGTGATATACTTAACTCACAGATTTAATTCAAATTATACTCATAAAAACTCGTTAACTGGGATAAATAATTAATTCATTGTATTTTCATAATATTGTTTAAAAGAGTGATGTAGTTCGGAAAGCAGAAATTTATCGTGCAATTGAAATTTATTCAATTGAATATTAAACTCTCCTGCACAAATGCACATTTAATTACTTCGAGAATGTTAGTGTTGAATAAGGCAAATGTACATTAATTAAATACATATGTATTTAATTAAATTATTTAAATATATATATTAAATAAATTAAATATATTTATTTAAATGAAGTAATATTTTTTCTCAGTGTTTATTTGGTTTTTAAACCAGTTGAAAATTGTTCTTTGATTGCTTCCTCTCTGAAAACTCGATCGTTTGGCAAGGATTTGGCGTTTGGTATACTGGTTGTAAAATTTATGGAGCGAAATAAGCGAGACGTTGAATTGTGGTTGACAAACAGGTGGTGGATGGCTGGGAATTGAACGGACAGTTTTTCCCTTCGGAAGCGGATCACCCTTTGCCTCTTGAACGGAGATCCAATGAATTTTGCGGCCGGAAAAATATCAGGACGTACACGAGCTCGCAAAATGTGGCACTTGTCCAGTACAGGATTGGAACAATTGGCAAAGGATTTGTCATTTCGATCAAGTTTCGAAAAAATCCTCAACGTGAGTCCAAATTTATTCAAATTCTGCACTACAATTTTTACTTCATTTAAAAATTATTTAAAAAAATTATTTTTAGAAATGTTGGAAATTTTTTAATTGGATAATCGATCAAAATTGTAAAAAAATTCTTGAAATGATACTAATAGAAAGTTTCACGTGAAAAATGTCTCGAGAAAATGATGGAATAATAAACGTAGGAAGTTTACGTTTCAAAGGGACGAAATGAAAACGATTCGCTCATTCGTGGAAACTCGACACTCGATACAAGAATGTAATTAGCTAATTAACGAATTATGAAATACGCACGGGTAGAAGCGAGCTCTGCTGTCAGAGATCGCCCTTAAAATTCATGGAGAGGAAGCAGTTTCGACGAAGGGTAGATTTTGCGTGGGCGGAAACACGCCGAACGTATACTGTATTTGTAACGTGCACAATAAAGAAGTCGTGGGCCTGAACCTACACGTTACATCGTCCAAAAGTTTAAGTTTTCGCCTTAGAAAATAAATGCAAAGTTAAACTTGTTTAATTAACATAGTAAATTACTTGATTTAGACTTTCGGTTAAAAAAACATTAAAGATAATTCGATTAATATTTTTCTGCAAAATTTGGTAAAGTTTGGAAGAACAGTTTATGGTATCTATAAAAAAATATTGGTACGATCATTTTTAGTTTCAAAATAATACAAAATGAAAAAATATACAAAATAAGTTAGCTCAATGAAAATTTTGGTTCACTAGGTATAAGTATTTTTTGGTTTTACCAACTTTAAAAACAGATTACTTATCGATGTATAAAAAAACACTTTTTAATCGATATTTTAAGATGCCATTTGTTCCTTAATTAAATTCTATACTTCAGTTCAGCATTAAATTTTTGTCTAATTTAATGATAATATAAACCTATGCGAGCAAAATAGAAAAATGAACTGACTGAATCGAACGACATTGTCATTTTATTTCCAATTTCATCAAAATGAAAACCCGAATAATTGTTTATGAGTCATTTATCATAATCCGTTATTGTTTACGGAAACTAAAATAAAAAATTTAATGTAATTCGGTTTATTCTCAGTATATGAATAAAACAATGCGAGAGAAATAAAAAAATAAAAAAACTGACGGTAACTCTACTGTATTATAGCGTGCAACGTCGTTGCCAGCAGTTTCACAGAACCGTTCACGCTCAGGAACTACGGGAGACGCGTTAATTGCACCTTCGCCGCTGTTTATCCGGCCGTTGTACGCACCGTTGCACTAAACGTTGGTAGCAAGAGGCTACGTGGGGCTTCGCCTCTACCGGAACCCGAAACTGGGATCATTCATCAGGTATGACCTTATTCAACGATCCAACACACTCCAATCCCCCATTCAATATCAATATAGCTTGACTGATCAAGAGACGTCGTGACCTGTCCTACCATTTACTTCAACATCTTCAGTTTGTACCATCCCATTCAAAATTTTCGCAGCTCGTCTCACTTTGCGAAATTTTACTATAATTAAAGATACATTAAGTATTTGACGATATTGGCGTCATTTGAAAACTCATCTCTGAGCATTTTTCTCAATAAAAATTTTTTTTAATTACAGTCTCATTGGATTGACTTTTACGTAGGTTCATAAATAAATTTAGTAAATTGTTTTTTATCTAGATTTAAAATTGAGGTTTTTTTAAAATAAAGAGCACTGAGAGAAAAATTTTGTAGGTTTTACTATAAAGTGGCAACTACACTCATTATCATGAAACTAAATATATTTTTAGATTCTGTCTATTATAAGTGGTTCTTAGAAATAGTATTAAAGTTTGATATAATGTTAGTTCAGGTTTAAAATATATGTAATTATTCTACAAAAATACATTTAATTCCAAAATAAGCAGTATAATTGTCAATTCAAAGTAATATCTATTATCATGATTAATCTCAGTGGATTTGGAGATGTTTTTTAAAAATGTGCAATTATTGCATTCAGTGTGACAGGCGTGGGTCCAGAGACGAGGTGCAAATTGGTGGCAATAGCGGACTGGACACATTGCAACTAGAAACGGCTGACACGATATGTGGTGTTGATTCGAGACCGAGTAAGCACTTTATAAAATTTTTTTAGTTATTATTTAGATAAAGAGATTTTTCGAAAAAAATATTCTCTGTTTTTTGTTCGTTTATGACGTACGCTAAAAATGGCATAAATTATAATATAATGACAAGAGAAGAAGATCCGAATGATTTGACAAATTTTTTATGTACATTTTTTGATGTTTAATCTCGAATTTTTTGGAATTTCCACATAGTTCGACTGTGTGTGAAAAATTTGAATGGATGAATGAAAATGAGCGATCAGAAAAAACGTACGTCTTATAGCAAAAAAAAAAAATTTAGTTATAAAATAAAAATTGCTTAAAAAATATTCAATTGTTCATATTGTTAATTGTAATCAAATTTCTATAAATCACAGCTCACAGTACGAAGATAATCGCCTGCGAAGTGACATCTGTACGACTAGTATCGAGTGGAAAATATGATAACATGGTGACGATAATGGCTCGGCCAGCTGACGATAAGGAAGTATTGGACGCCGATCTGACATGCGGTCTGAGCATAATAAAGGCCGCGAAGTAATTCCGAAAGGAGGGAGCATGCAAAAATTCAATGAATCGGTAAAAGAAAAGAGTACTGTATTTATACAATTTTCTCTGAATAATAATGATTATTCATAATTGTAATTATGATAATTATTAATAATTATAAAAATTATATAATTGTAATAATTATAATAATTATAATTATTTCTTAAATTATTATTTTGTGATAACTGCATCGCAAAACTCGAAAGACTTTTCGAACATTCGCTTAATTCATGGACTGAAATCTGACAAAAATTTTTTGAAATTGGTGGTGCAATTTGAGAATTAAAAAAATCGAATAAATAAGTAAAAAAAAACATCATGCACGTAGAGCTTATCAATTAGAAAATTACTGTAGACCAATGGATAAGAAGAAGAAACCAATGCGTATGGTCGATAAAAGGGCGGTTTTGAGCGAAAAAGCACAAATAAAAAATTTAATTAAATAAAGGCGAGGTAGACCAGAATTCCCACTCAAAAATCTAGATCGAAGAGAAAAATCACTATCGTTATTTTCACAACACTGTATATTTCGTTATATTTAAGGATGTAACATAAAAATATTACCTTCAATAAATTTAATGTAGCAAGTCTGTATATCTATCCAATTACCTTGAATATATTTTTTTTAATTAATTTATTTGAGGGAAAGGAGACGATAATGGACAAAAGAAAATCTTTTTTCTTTGAGTATGTATTAACCAATTAATAATTTAATATTTTTATGTTGAATTTCATTTCGTATTTTCCTAATATTTATTTTTATTATTAAGCATTATTATCAATTATCAAATTATACAAAATTATATTTAATAAGATATTAAATAAATTATTTATCTCAAATTATTTTTGATTAAAATAAAAAAAAATCAATGAACAAAAATATGGCTCAATTGTCTATCGTTGCTTTTTGATGTAAAAGTATTGAAAGTTACGAGTGAAAACTATATTACTGTTTGAAAAAAAGAGGAGTCTCGTCGTATCGACGGTCGGTCGGCAAAGAGATAAAACTCGAAGAGAAATTCGCGTTACTTTCGACGAACGATGAGCGAGTCGACGTCACCCCGTTTTCTACTGTCTTCGAATTATCTTCGGTTGTTAAAAAAACGTTGAGAGAGAGCAAAGGGGAAGCCGCATCGATAACAAAATTGTGAACGTGATAAAATAAGCTTATGTCCCGACGAAAATATAAATTTGATCAATTTATAGAATTAATACACTCTGCTAATTGATCATCAAACGAGGATGATTCAATTTTGACGAGTCTGGCATTTGAAAGATAGAGGAAAAAAAAGGGGTTCGTGCACGAACTATTGATTTTCATCGACGCGTCTTAAGAATTCGACGACGTTGAATAATTCGTTCGCTCTCGCGGTACGTGCACGAGGATTATTCAAGGATATGACGAATATAGAAGATGCACATTTTTACAATGTGCGATGGGCGGATTAATTCGGTCGGTTCACCGAGCTTCATCGTCAGTCGGCCGCAATCAAGGCGTGTGCGTGCGTTTTGACGTTTGCGGTAGCGAACGCTCGTCGTAATAATAAAGGATCGATGTCACGGGACAAACAGGTGGACTGACATTCGTGCAGGTGCTCGACCAGGTGTTCCTCTTTAATTTTATACGCATTCTACGTACAACCGAGCTTTAAGTGCTTGTCGTGGTACAGACAAGCTCAAAAATTAGAGGCTTTTGTCCCCCGTGATATCGTTTACAAAAGATTTTATTGAAAATTTGCATAAATCTTGTTTGACGTCACACTCACGTGTGTGTATTAAATTTTAGGAGACTTTACCGTGCGGTAATTGAATCGCTTACTGGCAAAAAAATCACAATTTTCGCTAATTCATCATAAAAGCACGATCAAACTCTCTGACAGGCGAGTCGGAACATTTGACGCACAAAGGCGAGTGAGGTCGTTTTCGATCCCCATTGTTCAATTTTTGTGAAACGTGGAAAATAATTATATTTCGAATTTTATATACGTATATTATTAACATAATTTTATATATTTTTAACATTTTACTTTCAATTTAAAAAATCATTGACAAAAATGAATAAAAGGGCAAAATGTAATACCTTCGAAACAGAGCAGCATGATGAAATGATGAAATGTGATGAAAATTCTAACTATTCGAAGTAATACCGCAATTAAAAAAACTGTTCATTAGAATCAATTGGACATCACTTTCATTTTTTTTACGTATTTCGAAACGATATTGTAAATTTGTAACACTAAACACTATTCACTTTTCGTATGATTAAAAATTACTGAAACTGATTTTTGGCGGATAACAATATAAATTTGCACAATATGTGCTCTATTAAATTTAACCTACACTCGGATGAAGCTGATGACACTCACTCGATTGAACACTCGTCGAATTATTTCTACGAAATATTTTTCGGTACCGAACTACCAGGCAAGACCATGCACGTCTTACCTCGACACTTGACGCCGGCCTACTGATTCCAAATTTTGTCATTAAACCGAATAATTAAAACCTCGTTCGGTTTTTCCCTCGACCTCGCCCGATCACCATGGAAACGTTAATGACCGAGGGATTAACGATAATTTGAAAATTTTTTTTCCTCGTTACTCTCGACGAATTTTCTCTCTTTTTTTTTCATGTTTACGATCCTCGAACTATTCATCAGGTATATCTGTCCAGGTATATTTGGAATAAATAATAGAAAATTGTGCTGCAAGTTTTTTTTTCACATGAGCTGAGAAAGTTTAGCGTGTTCAAGGACCTCCAGCCTGATTTTTCGAGAATCCAAAATAGGAAAATCTCAAAATTTTAACTGGCGATATCTTTTTGTGTCCTGGACGATATCGACTTCATAATAGGTAATTCGTGCAAATTTTTCCAAGACGAAATGAATGATACAAACTTAAAGGTCATTATTTTCAAAGCATCGCACGTTAATTTTTTTTTTAATGAGCAGAAATTAGCCAAAATTTTATGCACTCTATTCCGATGAACCGATTAGAGGCTTCATGTCTTTTTTAATATAGGATATAGATATAAATTTTAATTTGTTAAAGTCATAAACTTGTATTAAAACTAATTTTTTAACACAACTGTACACGAGTGTTGTGCATGAAAAAAGGCTGTCTCGTACGTATCACAATCACTATTTTGTCCGGCTTGTTTGCTATTTCTCATTATCGAATCGTTCATTTTTCCTCTCTCGTTTTTCCAAAGGGACACGCAACGGAACGTACGTGTCGAGAATCAATCGAGAAGAAATGGACGAGGCTGCTCGAAGACAGACGTCTTGTTCGTTCGATATACGAGAATTATTAAATTATTTATTGACAGTGACAGATCAGCAGCACGTAACGAATGTCCAGAGAGAGCCTTTTTGAAAATTTAAACAAAATCGACCTATCCGTATAGTGTTTAATCTTTTTTTTCCCTCTTTGCTATCACAAAAAATTCACGAACAATGTAAAACATAAAGCAACGTTTTCGATTGTTCTCAAATTTGAATGAACGTCTAAACAGCATTATTATGCATTATATATTTCAAATGAAAGTAAACACGGAGCGATATTTCTTGAATACGTTTTTCTTTCTGTACGTTGACTCGTCAATATTTTTTATCTATACACCATGTATTTCCCTTGTGTTTCGGGGATATTTTCTCTCGCGTGCCGGAGTTATTTATTCGTTTTATAGAGGTATTCGTGCGCTATCGAGGTTCCCGACTAATACAGTCCTCACAAACTTATTTGCTTACCTTTTCTCTGTCTGTGGTTCTTCCAGAGCTCCTGGGGAAACACCCAATTCCCTCCTCGTGAAATGAGAAATACTCGTACTTTTCGCGAACCGTCGAACACTCGATAAAGTCGCCATTACAAAAAAAAAGAATCTTTTGCGTTAAAAAATTCAAATTTATGTTTCTGGAGAAAAAAAAATTGAAACGAAGAAAAAAGACACAATATTGATTTTTCCAAGAGTGTGTACGCTTAGCGATTTCGTACGCTGTTATTTTATCTCTTTATTCCCTCATCTCTCGGGCCCTTTATTATCGAAGGTTTTCCTGTTACGCGCTCGACTGACAAAAACGATAAAAAATATTGTTCTTTCATCCGCTCTTCATATCTCGTACTTTTATTTTTCTTCTCGTTTTCTTCACTTCTCGCTCTCTCCAATTATTCCTTCTTTTTTAAATCCTCAACTATTTTATGCTCACGGGCTCTCGTTCCTTATCTCCCCACTCCCCTGCGTCTTCTTTGTCC
The DNA here is from genome assembly GCA_030522545.1 of Cremastinae sp. A BG-2022a. Lineage (NCBI taxonomy): Eukaryota > Metazoa > Arthropoda > Insecta > Hymenoptera > Ichneumonidae > Cremastinae sp. A BG-2022a. The sequence continues at coordinate 29,479 of JAPYYW010000382.1, read as the reverse complement.
TTTTTCTCGCTGCAATCAACTCCTTAATCCTCAAAATAAAAGCTCTTGTACGATTCGAGAGTTCTTTCTTCCTCTCTCCTCCGGGGCTCGTTCCACGGCTCGCCGGGCAGGAACTTTTTAAAAAAGTTAATCAATGGACGCCTCTCCTGCCATTCGTTTCTCCTTTTATTCTCATTTGTCCGAGAATATTTTTCATCAACTTTGCGAATCGTACGTATTCCATCTGCCGTTTATTCAGAATATTTTATACCAGTCTCTGTTATTTCACGCAGCTCTCTCTCTCTCTCTCTCTCTCTCTCTCCTTTTTCATTTCTTCTTTTCGCTTTCCGTTGAATTTATTCCACCCTCGTGTACGTGAAAAAAAAACGGGATCACTTTCGCCGAATTATATACGTGTTTTCCCTTTGCAAGAATTTCGTGCGAAAATGGAACAGAGAGGAGAGAGGTAAATATTAATAATTGAGGGTTCGACGGTTACTGCAAGAATGCAGATAAGAAATTCCGTGACCCAGTAGAGGGAAGGACGCGATTTCACATTTATATCCGTGTTGTTATAATAAACCGAAAACACTTTAAGCATTTTCATTGTTCCACAAGAAGATTGAATCAATGAAAGTATGATAAAACGATAAAAATTTTGCATATAATTCAGCAAAGTATCAGATTGCGACTTGCTATACCTACGTCGTTAACTATGTAATATCTATACGTGTTCTGTCGAAAATAAACAAGAGAAAGATTTTCGTTGAATTCGGGTACCCCACGCTCCGCGCTTAATGACTCTCTCTTATTGTCTCTGGGCAAAAAGCTGACTTTTCGATCAGTTTTTTCAAGTTTTTAATATGAATTATTGAATTTCGCCCCGAATAAGTAGCATTTTCGTTATCTACAGAAAATTTCCGATTGAATAGGCTCTTAAAACCGAGAAAAAAAAATTCAAAAATTTTTGCCAATTTTTTAAGGTATACCTTTCCATTTTTTTCAAAAATCTTCAAGGGCGAATAACTTTTTAAAAAATTGATGGATTAACGTAATTTCTTCGCCATTCGCTTCGTTTTGCAAAAATCTTTAAAAATCACCCTTAATAAAGTGGATTTGGTCAAGAAATAAAAAATATATTGCTAATTGAAATTTTCATGGGTCCACGAGACCCAGTGTGACTCACCAAATTTTTTGAAATTTTTTTTTTTCGATTTTAAGAGCCTATTCAATCGGAAATTTCTCGTAAATAACGAAAATGATAATTATTTGAAGCGAAATCCAAGAATTCAATTGAACAAGTCAAAAAACTGATTTTTCGATCAGTTTTTAAAATTTTTCTAAAAGCCAAGCGAAGCTCAGTTTTTGAGATATTTTCACTGCCTAATATGCTTTTATACGCTCAACCAGCCCTGTCCAAAACAGTTCGAAATCCTTCAAGTATACGTCATCAGGGTGTACGTGTATAATCGTCTTCCGGGAAATAAACAGTCGACCCTTGAACTACCAATATTCGCAGATGTCACACGACCTTTCCCCCTCCTCTTTTTCATTTCGTCCATCTTTCTCTCTAATTTGGCACAATTGTAGTTAGCACGAATCGCATTTGGTACTCCCCTCAGATCCTATCGGCCGGTTGTATTAATAAAACTTTACGCAGCGGGTCAAGGGGAGATTGCGAGCAGCGTGAGATATTGGAAAAAAGGAACATGCTAACACGTTTCCTTCCATTTTTATCAAAATTCTTCTAGAATCGATAAAATGGTTTAGGACCGAAGTAAAAAAAAATAAAAAAAAAGCTTTTACACGTGAAACATACAAGAAATATAAAAATTGTGAAAATTTAATCAATATTTGTGAGAATTTTCTATTTTAGAGGATTATGTAATTATTGTACTTAATATAGTCAATTGACTATTTTTGAAATAAAAAAAATATTGGTTTTTAAATACTTTTATCAATTAAAGAAAATGTGTGGAAAATTTGGAGTATAAAAAACATCAAAAGATGAAAATATTGCTGGTAGGACATTTTTTCATTACATGTCTTTCGATCAAGAGTTGTGTAACTTTGATAGCCAAACTACGAAAAGTTGTATTTTTCAATGCACACCTCGATTATTATATAGTCAAACTTCTTTACATTTTACACACGCCTACGTATGATGCTAAGAAATGTTTCTATATATAAAAATCTTGAAAAAAAAATCTTTAAATTGATTTCATTCAAGTCCCACCATAACAAAAGAAAATTTGATCTTCAAATTCTAATTCAGTGACGAACTTTTTCATCGTTTTCATTTACAAATGTTAAACCTCGAAAATAAAAGGTGCAATTTCTAATCCACCTGCACGTTGACCGCAAGTAGAGAGAGATTTGTATTTTGATGTGAATCGAGTAGGGAGAAGAGAGAGAGAGAGAGGGAGGGAGAGAGAAGATAGAGAGCAAGCGGTGCATTATCGTGTGAGCTCAAGCCCCGAATAATCCCTTTGTCGCTCGCCCGGACGCGAGCTTCAATTATAATCAGTCGGATATTCCCACCGTTCTTGTTCGCTCTCTCTCTTCCCCTCTCGCTCTCGCCGAAAGCTTCGCCGTTCCCTTGCTCGCAGGCCTGTTGACAACAATCCCGGAGATATTCCTTCTCGCTCGCGCGGCGACCTTCCGCACGGAATCATAAAATTCATAATCATCCACTATTATCCCCCTATTAATTTTCCCCATGAGCGGGAGGCCTGCCATCAGCGAAAAAAAGAAAAAAAAAAACAAAATGTTGTTTCCTCGGCAATGAAAAAATAGCGAGAATTACACGTAAAACGGAAAATAAGAGAGAAACTCAAAAAAATGTATAACAACGAGGATAAAAGTTGGTAAAGGGGATTTAAAAAAAGTGCGCGAGCATGATTTATAAATAATGGGACACGTAACGAGAAGAATGGTAAGCAATAACAATATTAATCCGCGTTATTGAGTATACGAGAAACATGCGGGCTCTTTATTACCATTGTTAAAGTTTTCACGAGCGAGCCGGATGCGGAGGTACACACATTCACAGCCGAGGGCTCCTGAATACCCCTTTGATTGGACCCGTAGAAAATAGTTCTCGTTTTCTCTCTTGCTCTCTTTCACACTTCGTCGTGAACACTCTCTCTCTCTCTCTCTGTCGTCGCTGCACTCGTTCAATTTGTTCTACCTTGGACATTTGATTTTCGAATTTATTTCTCTTTCTCTCTCCCCCTCCTCCCCTCCCCTCCCGGCCCCCGTCTCACTCTTTTTTTTTAGCCCCGCCGGCTCTCCCCGCAGCGTTTCCTATTCCCGATCGTATTACCGTGCGAACACAAATCCCTCGCGCAAGTCAATCTCAATTCTCAAACTGTCCCGTGTATCTCGTTATTAAAAGCTGAAAAATATGATTTTCTTCATGCTTCGTTCTCGACAAAAGTTATCGAGGTGATGCCGAAAATTTTCGGCCCGAAATAGAAAAAGGAAAATGGACCGGAGAATAAATTTAACTGCGGGATGCCCTTTTAACCGACTTCGAAATTTGTCTCGCGAGCTCGATGGCTCTTGATGTCGGCTCGGTGTGACGCGCGATCGGGTTTGTTTTTCCCCGACGTCTGATGACGATCGCGACTGAAATATATGCTCTTCTTAATTTGTCGATTCCTTGCTATTTTCTCTCACATACTCGCTCTTATCGGTAATAATAGATCTGACGTCAAAACGATTGAATAATAAACGATTCGAATGGAGAGATCAACAAATTCTCCTTTCCGAGGCTCCAATATTTTTGGGAAATTTTATAATGTCAGAATATTATTCATTAAATTCCATAATGATAATAATACAGTAAGATTAAGTCAAGTTTAATACTTTTTAATGATTATTATGGGGAATGCTAAAAGTGATTTGTAGGACGAACAATTTCAGTAAAAAATTAATTCTTGATGTTAAATTCGTAACACCAAAACTTTAGCTTGTGCTAAAAAGTTGCTAATTTTTAATGTTTTAGTTTGTTTAATTTTCGTAACGAGCAACAACGCGGCCGTTTTGTCCTCTTCGACATGTTTTAATTGATATTTTGCGATTCTTCTATAGAGGCGCATATTTTATATAACCTCGCATAATACGCTCTATTCCGATGAATTGCATGATTATAGGCTTTATGTCTTTTTTTAAATAGGATATTTCATTGAATAAACTTTTAAAATAATAAAAAAAAATTCTCAAAAAATTTTGCGAATTTTTTTTTGAGAATATTGGGTCTTGTATAGACCTGTAAAATTTTCAATTAGCGATCTCTTACCTTTCGCTGCGAATCTCCATAATTTTCTGCTTTATATATTCCATGGGCCGCGCACTTCACCACCACACCACACAAAACTCAATATTTTTTGTATTTTTAAAAATGTAGTTAAAAAACGGACCATCAAATATATATGGGTTAATGAAAATATATGATTGAAAATAATACTGGAACGGGCACTCAATTGAACTTATTGTCGAATTTATACGAAATGTTTTTCGGTAACGAACTACACCTTGCAAGACCCGGCACGTCTTACCCCGACACTTTTTATCGGCCAACTGATTCCAAATTCAGCCGAAAATCAAAATAATGAAGATCGTGTTCGGTTTTTCCCTCGACCTCGAGGCATCACAATCATAGGTACCATATATTCGAGGTATATATTCTCAAAAATTTGGAATTTATTTTCCTCGTTACGCTCGACGAACTTTCTCTCTTTTTTTTCATGTTTCCGATCCCCGAACTATTCAGGTATATTTGTCATCTTATATTTGCAAATCTTATGAACTTTGGAATTTTATAACTCTTGAACCATTCAGTAAAATGATTTCAAATTTGGCACGAATTTTTTCCATATACTTTAGAACAAAATACCGAAAATTTATCCAACTCTCATATTTTTAATAATATTGTTAAAATATTCAAAAATTTGGCAAACATTTTTGTCAATTCTTGGAAAATTGTTCCTTAATTTTCTATCAAAATCTACCTGTTATTTGTTGGTTCTTTATACATAATAATTTTTTGAAAACTATAAAATCCTAAATGCTTCGTCAATAATTTAATAAATATCAATCAAGCTGCTCATTTAAACTCAAACAACTCGTATGCAGCCAAAATTAAATAAAAATCTGTAGTTAGAGTAAAGGATAAAAATACTTTTAAGTATATACAAAGGGAAGGACTGAATGTGAATAAAAAATGAAGTTAAAAAGATGCAATAAAAAGTTAAATTCGGAAAATTGGCCTCGTCGATAATATTCAGAGGATAATGTATAAGATCATATTGAGAATTTTGGGTTTGGTCTCTAATATAAATATGCTGATGGAGGAAAAAGCGATCCATCTACTTTTTCCTCCTTTTGGCTTCTCGTGAAAGTTCTCCAAACTTCTAGCCCGCACGAGCCAAATTCTTTTTTCAATTTTTCTCTATTTCTCCCGAGTTTCGAGGGTACGCCCTTCGATCTATTTTCCACCCTCCCATCATTTCCATGCGCTTCCTTTGTCCCACGCACGTGCTCGCGCAACCTTTTATTTATTACACAAAAAGGATCTCCACGAGCACAACAGACGGAAAGAATTTACTTACCACTCAATATTCCATCGAGATAATAAAAATACGATAATAAAAACATAACTCATCGACGTGTAATTTCTGTATCTTCGTAGAGTTTAAAATTTTAGATTTTCCTACAAAAAAAAGCATCGAAAAAAAAACCTTTTGGGATGAGAATGAGGATAAAAAAAGTGGAAAAAGTGATCATCGATGTGAAGGAAAAGGAGAATTTGCGCTTCGGAGCCGGTTGAAGGGATGAGTCGAGCGAGCAAAATAATCGTGGATCGGATGAGAAACGATTGGTTGCTTCGCTTGAGGAGATAACGAGGCTCTTCCGCCGCCAATTTCGTGCGACGATTGTACACGCACACTCGAAAAGAGAGACTCGAAGGGAGAGGACACGTACGGGGCATAAGCGTAAAAATCACTGCCCGGCTACCAACAGAGATGGAAATAAAATGAGACGTTGCGACGATTCGTTAGCTCGCAATGATCAAAACTTGGCGCGTCGTCGCGCGCCTTATTCCTCAATCTCTCGCGTTTCTCCCTTCCCTCTCGGCTCCTTCCTAAATTGACCCTATGCTGATCTAAATTGGTCTAGTCACGTGACACTAGTGTCTCAAAAGGACATCACGTCTTGTATACCTTGATATTTCATCATAATTCTCTCTATTTGCTCCTCTCTGAGCCAAATTAGTCTCTTCGTCCATATATCGATTATTGCTTCCTAACGGTCTACTATGTACTCATTTTCCTACTTTGAAGTCGAGTGAGTGAATTGATTGAAAGCTTATGCATATTACGTTATTCACATTAAAAAATCAAACATTAATTTTATAAACACGTCTAATCTCTTCTAAATTCCTGAATAAAGATTTGTTCACAAAATACTTAGATTTATTTGTATAAATTTTTGATTATAAAATATGACGTTTATTCCCTAGGACGATTATTTGTTTCGCAGCTGCACTTAAACTTTATATTTTGATCATAAAACAAAACGATTGGATTGTTTTGTTTATATTGTTCATTTTTTCGATGCTATTCGGTGTCGTTACTGTGTCACTTTTATTCTCGATCTCACAACAATTCGTAGAATCCTTCGAGACACGACAAACTTTTTCGCGTGTAGGAAGAGCTATTTTCATATTCAAAGCTCGATTCGGCACGAGCGAGGAGAAGGAAGGACGAAGATATACATGGAATGCCATCTGCATGTACGAACTTGGTTTAGATGCAAGTTTATATCGACTTCTCGCGCACGAATGCAGTTCTATGATACTTGCATACATCTCGACACATTTGGTCTATGTGTATATATACAAGAAACCGGCACCGCCTGCGCTGCATTTCTCATGCCTCTCACCACCTTTTGTTCCTTTGCTTTGAAAAATCGAATGATTTCTGCTTTTTAAGATATTTGTCGCACAAAAGTGCAATTCGATGGAAAATATTCCATTATGTATAAGCACATCCTATAAATGCATTCTATAGTATGTACTTAAACACCCTTCAATTATATCCTATTATGTACTTATAGGTCCTAGAAGTACAATGTACATACTTATAGGTCCTAAAAGTACATTCTACAAATTTACTTGTATGATATAGAATACACTATATCATAGGATACCATAGCACATACGATGTAAATCGTACAATGTACAGATTGCTAAGTACATTGAAGATGATGTACTTACACGTCCTAGAAGTACATATCCTACAATGCACTTATACATCCTAGAAGTACATCCTACAAATGTACTATTCCATCATCTTAGTACCTCTAAAGTATACTCCAAGATGTACTTATCATAGAATACACTATATCACAGAATATCACAGCATGTACGATGTAAATGACACGATTTATAGATTGTGAAGTACATTAAATATGTACTTATTACATCCTATAATGTACTGAACAATCTATGATGTACTTATGATATTATACGACATCATATGTTCTATGATGTATTTAGGTTCATCATAAAATAGAGCTATGTATACAAGATTTCAGTATAATCTGACGTCAGAAATATTTATAGGATCCCATATTCGATGTCCGTATATATTCGTATATATGATCAATACCTTGACACATTTTGATTCGGTTCACTCGTACACATTGCTGCAAACTGTCTATAAGTTTTTATGTACATTTTTTTGTATTTTTCAAGCAATTTTGGACGAACTGCATTATCGGATTTGATTCCGAAATTGGAAAAGTTTCAAAAATAGGTTTTTCGGATCTGTGTATGCAATTCTTTTTTTTCCGAATTGATTTTCATTAACTTCGCACAAATGCGTCGCGTTCATTCAACAGTTATTGCATCAATTACTCTTTCAAATATAGATTTTTTAATTCCATCATTGAAAAATTGGTCTCTTTTGTTCTCGAATATCGCAGTGGAGAAATGTGTTGAAACGATAAATTTGGATCTATGCGTGCGGTTTGCAAAGGATTGAGTCAACTGATATGAAAAGGTGAATGGAGTTACGAGTAATAAAAGCTCAATATTGTGAACGTACATATATAGGCGTGCTCTTTACGATCGTTATACCTTTTCAAATTTCAACGCTAGTCGAATTTGACGCATCGATGCATCTACAAGCACGATCGCAACCGCAGATTCGACGCTTCAGGCTCTTTTCTCTGGCTCTCTATTTCGCTATAATCCGCGTATACCCTCTCTCTCTCACCCTTTGACCCTTGAGTCTAATTTCCCTCTTTTGCTTCGGCGCCTCTCCCGCCCTGTTGAAAAATCAATGACAAAAATCCGCGTGATTTTTGTCTCGCGAGTGTACGAAAGGCCCGACGATAATTTCTTATCGCGAGACCGTGTCAAAAATATACGATTGATTAAATAAACCGAGGCTCCGAATCACCGGAGAGACGCTGAAAAATAGAATCGAAAGTTTCCGGCTTCTCGATAGTTCACCGTTATTATACGCAAACGAGGTTAAAAGTACGAAAATAAACCAATTTCAATGTGAATATGCAGGTCATTGTTTGCGTCACCAGACACACCGAAGCGCTCAACCTTTTCCGTTTTAAAAGCGAATCAACTTCTCCTTCTCTATTTTTCTCGCTTCAGCCTCGCGCCGATCGATCCGTTCCGAAATTGGCGAAAATTCAATCATCCGAAAATTCTACCAATTATTCAAAATAACTCCCTGAACGTTGACACCTTTTCAAACTTTCCGTATATAAGGTTTAAAAGTTTACTCACCGTCGTCAAAGATAGCTGATTCCAGAATCGTAATTTTTTTTTTTTCAAAATGGAGATTAAATTGATTATGTACGAGCTGTCGGTGAAGTTTTGTTTACGGAGTTAGTTCAGCCTCCCATATACGTAGACGCGTAATGTAATTTCCTATGAAGTAGAAGCCCAGCTGGATTCATAAGAAATCGATATGAGCGGAGAACCTGCCACCTGCTGGCTGCTTCAGTCCGGCAGCTCCTGCAGGTCACCGGGAAAAATCACTTCGTCTCGTCGACTCTCCATTCCACTTATTTTCCCATTTCCTTCAACATCCCTAAAACATATTTATTCAATAATTTACAAAACAGCCTTTTCTACTTGTATTTTAATAAATTTTTGAATTTACATTTTTTTTAAACTCTCTGTTGTACTTTTCTCTACATTATTCTTGACGTAGAACATTTTTTACATATTTTTTTGCGGACGAAAATTTTGTAAACTTAATGAGAAGCGTTTTGTTTATTTTTTTTTCTAGCTCGTTTTTTCCTCGCTCCGTTTTGCTGTCAACAGTGCGCTTTCGCTCGTTTGCACGAGATTTCGCGTACAGTGAAATCTCGCACGTATCAGCGAGTCGCGAAAAAACCTTGTCATAGCGCGGTCGCATGATAAATTTACACGAGGAAGTGTGACAGAAAAAACGGACCGAAGCACTATTTCTGTCCATCCAAAAGTTCATAAAAAGTATATAAATAAAAACGTAGCTGAAGACCGTAAAAAGATAACCATCAGAGTTGTTTAATACCTATATATCTTTTTAATATTTGTATTTCGGTATATTTTATAGAAGTATGACTACATTTTTAAAGTGTACTGAGTAAAAATTCATACAAATTTGATTATAGTTGTCTCTACCACTTCGAGGTATATGGCTTTAAAAAATATATTTTCGTGTCAAAATAGTTTTTTAAATTATTTTATAATACAATATGTTCTGTATTATAATTTTTTTGTATTAAAACATTTAATTATTTCGAGGTTGTTCGATCATTAAAACAAATCCAACTATAAAATTTTATATCTGTTTGATTAATGCATTTCAATGGTACCTTTTTAAAAATCCAATTAAAAGTAAAAGAATGTTGATTTTAACATTTTCGTTTACAATTTTTAACAGATAGAACTACCTTAATCCATTTTTCAGGATGTTTCACGTTTTTGGAGCTTTTCGTCTATATCGGGGGTTTTTGGGCAGTAACGAGAATAGAGGAATAGAAGTTTGGATCGATAGGCATCGCTCGGACTAATTGGTTTGCAGCTTAACGAGTCCTGCATGAATCGAAAGGAGAGAGATTCTCACCGCGAGCGCTCTGCGCCCGTAAATACCGAGCGAACTCCACGAAATCCGACGTCCGATTCAATCCAGAGATTCTTTACCTTTCCTCCCGCCCCTCGGCTCAAAGTTACAATTAGGAACCGGCGAAATAACCACCAAAACAACGAATCCCTCGCTCCATTCTTCCCTTATTCCGATCGGAAGATCGAAGCGCCGATAAATCGAAAGCAAACAACACTTTTTGTATTTAAAACTACGACGCGTTCCATCATATCGGTTATTAGATAAATTTTTTGTTTTTCATTCACCGCACATTTATCTGTAGAACAATTTTCGTTCGAATTCAATATTTAAATGCGTTGACCGCAGCGTAACCTTAAATTTATTTGAGAAACCGAGTTTAATATTTGAAAAAATAAACGAAAGAATGCAATGCGAGGGAAGCGCCGAAATAGGATTTATCGGAAAACGCGGCGAGGAGATTTGCGTTTAAAATGGACGAATCGGTTCCGGCGTGTGTACACGAATTTGAATGGGAGGGATCGTTTCGTTTGGCAATGAATACCAGCGGGCGGCGGTGACGGCGAGTGCGAGTGACAATATTGTTGATCGATCATGATTCGGAAATCGAATCAACGGAGTAGAAGCGGCGCGCGTTGGCGCCTTCGACAATGGCGCGCCGGATGGGCTGTAAATACCGTTGGATCTGGAGAGAAATCGTCAGGGAGAAAAGAGCCGAAAAAAATATCTTGATTTACGATTTTGACGCGTCCCCGAGGTATTCGAAGGTGCGAACGGGCTCTTCCTGGCTTTGTTATTTATACATACACTGACTCGAGATAACACGTACACAGAAAAGCAACGCGTACGAACGTGGGGGATGGTAAAGCCAACCCTTGTTCGAGCATTACCGAAAGCTTCGCCCTCTCGAGGCTTATTCAACCTCTAACGTCAATTTTCAACCCTTTATCCCATATAAATTCGCTCTTGCTCTCTCTCACTCTCTCTTTCTTTCCTCAGCCGAGAAACTTATGCCACGCTGCTCGATTCCTCTCCTCACGATCGACCTCACCAATCATCGGAGAGTTTCGAGCGAAGAATGGCCTCTTTCCCGATCGATGAGTGTGCTACATGCTGCCGAGATTACGAGAAAGCCAGGAAAAGCGAAATGAGAATGAGTGGCGAAGAGAGAGAGAGAAAGAAAAAAAAATTCTATGCCGGATTGACACACGTCGAGTGAAAATTTTTTTCTCTTTTCTTGGATATTAATATTTAACTAGAAAACAGTAAAGAATGCAGATAGTTGACGAAAACAGAGTGTGCGATCGATCTTGTATAAAGCATTGTGCATTTATTTAATGTATAGTTTATAAAAAATTTTTTGTATTCTTATTTTTAAACTTTTTTTGCTTAAATTCCGCAAAGAAAATGTTTGATTGACCAGGTCAATTGACAATTTTACCTTTACGGTACTTCATCGAGATGTCTGACCATGTACGTCATTCTACCACTTAAAGATATTTTTACACGTAAAATAAATAGCACATTTCTCATTCGTTTTTTCTCGAGAATGAGAAAATTTTTCGCTCTTGCTCTTCTTCTATCAACATTACATATTCGTTCTTTAGAAAGAAGCAAATGTTTTGTCTATTCTTGATAATTTACGTGGCAAACATATTTTTTGATTTCGTAACTAGACAGATGGTTGTATTTGCTCTTACTAACTTTATTGTGACGTAAACCGAATAATTAGGCAAAATTTATGACATTCGTATTCCTTAATTATGCTTGTTATCGAAAAAAAGTAATTTTCCTTTATTTCTCATTCGTTTTTTTTCTCGAGAATGAATCATTACAATCATTTTTCTTCTATCAACATTACATATTCGTTCTTTAGAAAGAAGCAGATGTTTTGTCTATTTTTGGTAATTTACGTGACAAACACATTTTTTTATTTCGTAACTAGACCGATGGTTGTATTTGCTCTTACTAACTTTATTGTGACGTAAACCTGATAATTAGGAAAAATTTATATGACATTCGTATTCCTTAATTATGCTCTCTAACGAAAAAAAGTAATTTTCTTTTATCTGGTGAATATGATTAAAAAATGTCTATTTTTATTGCCTTGGTTACGCCTGTTTCGACTATAAAAGCAAGAGCTCTCGAGTTTAGTCTCATATATCAAAAAAAATTAATTCTTCGCATCGATCAGCAAAGCTCACTTATGGGTGGCAAAATTTTCTTCGCCACTTGGCTAGTTTGTGCGCTTGTCGGAGTTTATGCACAGAGCTCCGCGAAGGCACAAGTTTTCGAAGATGACAATTTTGAATCTGAGGAGTACGATGATGAGGTAGGTGCAATACTTTTTGTAAAATTTTGATCAATAAATATGACACACTTTGCAAATTTCGCACTTTGCAATACTTTGCATTATTACTATTTGGCCAATAAAAGTTACAGACCCTTTTTTTTCTCAATAAGATAGGAGTCGTGTAACAATCTTTTCAAAAGTTTTGCCGTACGTGTTAACTAAATATAAAATCATTACTTGACATTTTTTCAGACGGAATTTATACAAAATTGTTAATATATCAATAATAATTCAAGTTTTTAACTTAATTACGAAAAATTAAAATATTGTTTATAGGTAAACTCTGAGGAGCCATTGTTGCGAACACGAAGGGAACCTTCAGATTGGAAGAATACATGGCATGGAATAAATCCGATAACGACAACTACCCAGCGGCCACGGTATCCTCTTCCATGGGAATTCAACAGAACAAACCGCCATTAAAATGAATATGCTCACACGGATCAAGATTTTTCAAGACCAATCGGATGCCAAGGTAGGCGTAATATTATTCTGTATACACATATTATAATGCAATCATTTCAAAATTATTACAGAAATAATGTTTCTATTTTTCATGTATAATAAATATTTTGTTTATTTTTTCTTTGATAAACAGACGCCTTCGTGCGAAGACTCGATCCAGGAACATGGAAATAGCATCCGATAGTCTGATATACCACTAAGTTCCCACTGTTTATCAAAAGTTTTTAATAGCTCTTGTTTCAGCTGATTGTGGTTTACTGTATTCTATTTGATGAATTGTAATTTCAAAAAAATAAATAAATTTCGTTTATCTCTAAAAAATTTTCGTTTATCTCTTCTATTTTTTTTTCTGAAAAATAGTTTTTGTTAAATACAAAAGTAGGACAATTTCGAGAAAATATCGACATACGTGGCTCAATTTTGCATGTTTCACAAAATTGAGAACGTAGTACATTTTTGTAAAATAAAATGAGTTACGAAATTGTTGAACGGTATCGTACGGACTCGAGATTCTTAAAAAAACATATGAGAAAATAAAAAGAGAGTTTCGTTGCGTTTTTCCCTGGCGGTATAAATCACGGCGTCGAGCTGTAGAAAGAGGGAAATGTGCGAGAATAAGGCTCGAATCTTCTCACCATGGAAAGGGTCACCGAACGAATCTTGAAAAAAGCTCACCGCGCCGTGAAGTATTTCAAAGATTCGAGGCAGCGCTCTCGCGCGACTCTGCACATTGTGGGAGAAAACACCGAGGCAAGCGAAGATAAAGAAGCCAACAGAGTGGAATCGAACTCTTGAATTTTAAATATTTGTTAGGCGTCAGGACTTTTCTGGTTCACAGATAAGAGTTTTTTTTTAATCAAGAAAATTTATATTTTACCCTCGAAATTTAATTTTTCCCCTCATAAATTTCTTCTTTTTTCACTTCGACTGATATTTTTTAAACAAGAAAATTCATAGTTTATTCATGAAACTTAAATTTAATTTTTTCCCTCGTGAATTCGTTCTTTTTTCACTTCGACTGACATATTTTTTATACGAAAAAATTTATAGTTTATTCATGAAACTTAAATTTATTTTTTTCCCTCGCAAATTCGTTCTTTTTTTTTCTTTGACTGATATTTTTTTTATAAGAGAAAATCTATATTTTACACTAAAATTTAAATGATTACATGTCAAATTTTTGAAATTTTGTTCAATTGCTTATTCTTTCATTATAATATTTTACTTATTTTACTTACAGCTAAGAAGAATGATGTTACAAGCTTTTGACAATACGACGACTGTACGTGCAGGAAGCGGTTGGTTCTCCCAGCACACATTTGCGAAGAGCGAGGGAGAGAGAAAAACTTCGAGTCTCCTGAGACCGAAGAAGAAAAGAGATCCAAGAACGATTTAAATATCGATTTACGTGATAAATCGTGTATCGAAAAACTATTCTCTTCCTCCTTCCGGACGAATGGACACCAAGGAAATAAATTTTTCGCTAAATTCTTCTGCACCAGAGCGGTAAATTAAATTTGCATTTGGTCTCCATAAATTTACGTCTCTCCGCTGTTTATGAAATTTCTAACCGAATTTCCATCGAGAAACGATTTTGTGAATTTTTCAAATGGTCCGGTAGAAACGAAAAATGCGAAATATCCGTGAGATAATAATTTTTCGATCGAGGAGAATCTTTATCTTTTTTTTTTCGAAAAAGAAGAAAGGAATAAAGAAAGTCGTGAATAAATATTCCCGGTGTCATTTTGTTCCAGAATGCGTCCCTTCGCTGTTTTTAAATATTCAGAGAGACGTAATACGGCACGCAAAAAAATATAATAAAGGACGATCTTCATGGTCGAGGGAATTTCCCGTTGAGCTTTTATACGTTCGGGAAACGAAGTAAAATTTCGTTCGACAATGTCTCTTGGAACTGGAGAGAAAAAGGAGGGAGAGAGAGAGAGAGAGAACAGAGGTGTAGAAACATTCTATGGAATTCGCACTCATCGGTATGACGAAGTAGGAACGAACAAGGAAGAGTAAAAGAGATGGAAAATCCGAGAGAACGAAGCTTTTTGATATTGTGCTCACGTAAAGCTCGCTCGCGCAGTTAATAACATCGCATAGTCTCTTCCACTCTTTCCACCCTTCACCTTTCTATCCCTTTTTGTTCATACATCTATTTCTCTCTCTCTATCTTTTCTATTTTTCACTTCTTCCAACTCTCTTGCATTTCTTATCTTGGAAGATTTGTTCTGTACCAATCGAAATCTCCATTATCACCTTTTCTCACTGTCACTCAATCTGAATGTAATATTAATCTGACATCCACTCCTTCACTTTATACTTTAAACACTCATTGGAAATATTATATTAATTTTAGAACTTGGAATATTATATTCATTTTAGAACTTAGAACCTTAGAATCTTAGAACATCTGCCTAATTTTTTGACTAATATGTTTCGTGGGCCTCGCTCTTTATTCACTACCACCACAGAAAACTCAATATTTTTCCTATTTTTTGAAAATTAATTTAAAAGACGAACCATCTAATATACATGGGCATTTGAAAATATACAGGACTAATAATTTATGATAAAAAAGCCAATTATTCGATGGAAAATCACTAATAAAAAACGGTTCATTCGAATTTAATACCCTTGAAAAAGACTGCATATGTATTTGATATAATGGAAAAATATGTAGAATAAAAAAGCGAGATTGATATTATAAATTTGAAACACTCACCTATTCACTTTTTTTATGATTGAAAATTACTGGAACTGACACTCAAATGCACTTGTCGAATTGCTAGTAAATGTTTTTCGGTAAAGAACTACTTGGCGAGACCTGACACGTCTTACCCCGAAACTTTCTACCGGTCTACTGATTCCAAATTATGTCATTAAACCGGACAATTAACATCTTAATCGGTTTTTCCACTCGATCTCGACCGGTCACCATGGAAACAATAATGACCGAGGGATTAACGAAAATTTGACAATTTTTTTTTCCTCATTATGCTCGACGAATTTTCTCTCTTTTTTTTTATTTTTACGATCCCCGAACTATTCAGGTATATCTGTCCAGGTATATTTGAAATAAATAATAGAAAATTGTGTTGCAAGTTTTTTTTCACATGAGCTGAGAAGTTTAGCGTGTTCGAGATTCTCCAGTCTGATTTTTCGAGAATTCATATTAAAAAATTGAAAAAACTGATCCATAAGTCAGTTTTTTTGGCTTATTCAGTATGAATTCTTGGATTTCGCCCCGAATAATTATCATTTTCGTTATCTACGGGAAATTTCCGATCGAATAAGCTCTTAAATTCGAAAAAAAAATTTCAAAAAATTTGGTGAGTCACACTGGATCTCGTGGACCCATGAAAATTACAATTTGCAATATCTTTTCTTTTTCTTGACCAAATCAACTTTATTAAGGGTGATTTTTAAAGATTTTTGCAAAACGAAGCGAATGGCGAAGGATTTACATTAATTCATCAATTTTTTAAAAAGTTATTCACCTTTGAAGATTTTTGAAAAAATGGAAAGAGGTACCTTAAAAAATTGGCAAAAATTTTTGAATTTTTTTTTCTCGATTTTAAGAGCCTATTCGATCGGAAATTTCCTGTAGATAACGAAAATGCTATACTTATTTGGGGCGAAATTCAAGAATTCATATTGAAAAATTGAAAAAACTGATCCAAAAGTCAGTCATATTTTTCTCTCAGTGCATATAGAAATGGATTATGCTTTGTTTATTGTTTTATTTGTGGAACAATATTTAGTTCTACGATTATCAGTATACTGTTGTCACTTTACAGTTTTTTTCTCAGTGTAGCAGTGTATTACGTTTTGTTTTTGCTGAGGATTATAGCAATTGTTGATTTATCGATTGAACGGAAATTTCCAGGGTGCTGTGACATTTGAAATTTAAAAGCGAATGGAGGAGGGAGGATTAGAGGGGAAGCGATGGAAAAATGAAGCCGTAGCCGCAGGAAAAGAGAGTAACGAGATATCAGGCCGCGTGTGTGTCCATCTTTTGGCATGTGTTCACGTGGGGAGACGTCCTTTGCGGTCTACTCGAATTCGCGGTCACTGGAGCCCAAAGGCGCAAAATCCTTCTTCCATTTTCTCTTTTTTTCTCATGCCTTTTTTTCCACTCGCTCTCTATCTTTCTTTCTCACTCTCGCTCCTTTGCTCTCGCTTTCAGAAACCTAAAGGTTTCAATTTTTCGCAACAGTCAACATGCCTCGGAGTTTTATCAGCTCGGATTTTGCAATTCGACTGCAAAGTTTGCGCAAATTTTTTCAGCTCTCTTTTCTTTCTCCCCCTCTCAATTTCTTTTCTCTTCTTTGTCTTTTGATCTTCTTTGATTCTCGATCTTCCTCACCCTTCTCTCTCCTCTTATTTGGCTGTTTTTATCTCTTATATATATTGCTCGTTATCTACAAAAAACTTATTGGTAATAAAAATCGAGTATTTGCTAGAGCGAAAAAACGTGGACGAAAATTTTTGAAGCCATTTTTTGCAAATGTAAACCAAAGTTTTTTTATTTTCCGTTTTCATGAGCTGTTCAATGGAGAGTAAAATTGTTCCTTTGACATTTTCTATTAATTATTTACATTTTTAACCGACTTCAGAAGAGAAAGTTTCTATTTTGACGTTTTTCACTGATATGGTTTATTTTTTATCTGGGTTCTAATTTATTCAGTTTTTTTCGTCTGTGTTTGGAATTACTAATTTTTTCATAATAGATGTAACGTTGATATTGAGTAGCAAATGTTCTGACAATGTTTTGAAAATTTTTATATTTAAGTTTAGTTCCTTGAAATAATTATGCTTCCCCTCAAGCCTAATTTAAAAATAATTTTTCAACAGAGGTGATGCTTATTTTATCGATGGTGAAATAAACATCATCGAATGAAAAATTTTTATTTTTCCAAAAAGTATCGAGCTCTGCCCATTCCTGTTACTAAAAACATCGATTTTTAACCCTGTGAAATCAGTAAAATAACACATCGGTGCGTTATTATTTAACACCATTTCCTTTTACCACTCACACACAATTTGGTTAACACCGCGAAATTTTTTACAGCGATAGCAATTGCACTTTGATAATGAAACATTGATAAAAAAATAAGTATATATATATAAAATTGCACAAATTACGATTATGGTAAACTGTATACAATCGTGATTTCTCCAAGAGCACGATTTTCACAGAAAGGTATAGATGAAGTTGAACAGGGGTTGAAGAGATCGTGGCGGGTGGCGGGACGGATGAGGGAGGCTCGGAGGGAACAGAGCGGCCGGTTGCGAGGCAGACTGAGATAGGAAATGCACGCGAACGGAAGTGCATAAGTAATAAGTGTTTAAAAGGGTATCGAGCGAAAGATTGAGAAGGGATTTAGCGTGGGTGAGCGGTCATGGATAATCCTTGGCGGGCCCTCGGGGCGGCGCCAGCGTCGGATGTAGTGGCGGCTTCGGAGCGGCGGCGCCGCCGCCGCCGGGCGAACGCACCTGAAACAACGCTCCGCGCCTCCGTTCCTCGCTCGAAACGTATCGGCTCAGTTGACGTTCAGCCGGACCCGTGAATCGCGGCATGTCACAGTCGCCGCGCCTCTGCCGAACCTTTTTGCCGCCTCCTATTATTCCTCGGCTTTTACATTTTTTTTCCGCTACCCTTACTTTCGGCTCCCCGAAAATGACGGAAAACGCTGAATCGCGAGCACACTGACAGCCCGATCGAAAGATGCGTCGAAAGAGTCACCCGCGAAAATAAAATAAAGCGAAAGCTCACCGAAAAAATAAATATCCGCGCTTAAACAATCAACGAGCTGACACGAGTGTTTCGAACTCTGTCGTTTTCCCTCAAACATTTTCATAGTTTCACGAAATTTTCAAAATTTCTCGTTTCTCGCTGATCAAGAAAAAAAAGAGTGCTTCTTCGTTTTTCAATTTCCGAGTGAGACAGTGTTTACGAAATCGCGAGGGAGAGAAACGGGGTGACGGGCTAAAGTCCTCGAAAGCTCCGGCTTCCCTTTTGCGTTCGTTCGTCGAGTGAATATCCTGGTGGAAATCAAATTCGCGACACTTTCGAGAAAAAAAAAAGACGAGTGACCTTGCGAAGGGGTGTTTCACAATATCGTCGAATAAATCGTCCGTGAAAGAGTTCGATCTCGGGAGATTTATATTTCGTTCGTGAAAAATTGGTAATTCCGCGACAATCGTGGAATAATAACCGGTGGTGGAAAAAAAAAACGTGATGCAAGAGTGAAAGTAAGTGGGCTGCATTCTCCGCATTCGAACACGGAGACCGGTCGAATAACTTGTTGAGTCGCCGGCGAGCTTCGTCCCTCGTGTGTGTGTGAGTGTGTGCGCAACCCCCTTTCACCCCCTCCGGAGTTCGGGATCTCCCCTAGGAAGATTTCCCAAATAATAATCGGAGCACGATTTTTTTTATTATTATTCCGGCCGAAAATAATCGGGGAGGAAAAAAAGAGAGGGCGCGGAGCTCTGGCTACCGTTCCCGAAAAACTTTCATCCTCGTCAAACACCCGCCGAAAGAGTAACGAGGAGGGGAACAAAGTTGTCGCCGACGTGGAGGAAGAATCGAGCCGGAGTTTGAGAAAGTCCGGGGCAAAAGTTGCTCCGGAAAACTTGGCCGTTCGGGTCTCACAAATGGACTCGTCGTCGAGAGGGAAAGAGAGATCGCCGGGCTACTGAAACCTTCGATTGTGGCACGTGGGCAAATCTTTTCTCGTTCCGGAGAGCCCGGAGGACTCGCCCGGAAGATCGATTCGAAGGATCATCTTTGAGAAATCGAGTAAAAACTCGATAAACGGGAAATTAAATAAAAGCGTATATCTATATAAATAAATAGAAAATAGAGGAGAGTGTGAAGATGAATCTGATGAGTTTGATGATGGTTTTGAGCGCGCTGATGGCGAGCCCGGCGAGCGCGGGGAATCGGGCGGCGAGGAGCGATCCTCTCGTGGTCGAGACGACGACGGGCCTCGTCCGGGGATATTCGAGCAGCGTCCTGGACCACAACGTGCACGTGTTTCTCGGAATACCGTTCGCGAAGCCGCCGATAGGACCGCTGAGATTTCGGAAGCCTCTGCCGATCGATCGCTGGGACGGAGTTCTGAACGCAACGAGACTCCCGAATTCCTGCTGGCAGGAGCGTTACGAGTATTTCCCGGGCTTCGAGGGAGAGGAGATGTGGAATCCGAACACGAACGTATCGGAGGATTGTCTGTACTTGAACATCTGGGTGCCGCAGAAGCTGCGCTTCCGGCACAAGAACGGGGAGACTCCGACGACGGACAAGGGAATGCCGATTCTCGTCTGGATCTACGGCGGGGGCTACATGTCGGGAACGGCGACCCTGGACGTCTACGACGGGGATTTAATGGCGGCCTCGAGCAACGTCATAATCGCCTCGATGCAGTACAGGGTCGGAGCTTTTGGGTTTCTCTACCTGAAGGATCATTTTCCGAACACGGACGAGGCGCCCGGGAACATGGGTCTGTGGGACCAGGCCCTTGCCCTTCGCTGGATAAAGGACAACGCGGCCGCATTCGGCGGCGATCCCGACGCCATAACGATCTTCGGCGAATCGGCTGGCGGCGGCTCCGTCTCGGTTCATCTCATATCTCCGGAAACTCGCGGGCTCGTTAAACGCGGAATCCTCCAGAGCGGGACTTTCAACGCCCCCTGGAGCTTTATGACCGGGGAAAAGGCTCACGCGGTCGGGCGCGTCCTCGTCGACGACTGCGGATGCAACTCGAGCATGCTCGCCGAATATCCGGCGAGAGTGATGGCCTGCATGAGATCCGTCGATCCCAAAACCATTTCCGTTCAACAGTGGAACAGTTATTCCGGAATCCTCGGTTCACCCTCCGCCCCGACCATCGACGGCCATTTCTTGCCCAAGCATCCGCTCGAGATGCTCAACGAGGGCAATTTCGAGGACACCGAGATTCTCATCGGTAACAACCAGAACGAGGGTCAGTCTTTTTCCACTTACGCTCTTTTGCGACAAATTCAATACATCTTACTCATTCATCCTCTCGTTCGGGCGTCCTCCCGAAATCTCTGTAGGACACTTTTTCATGAAACGGATGTCAACGTCCTACTATATTTCATCCGAACACTTCTTCATCCACTCGCTAACATTTATTTTTCATGCTTTCTCATTTTTGGGTTAAACGACCAAATATGATCACCCCTAACACACGACGAAACATAATACTTTATCGAGATGGCTTAGAAATGTAACGCGTGGGATGCCAAAGTAGGAAACATTGGTTGAAACACCAAAAAAGACACAAGATGTGTATTCTCACTCTCAACGTCTTGAGGAGGAATTGGAAGAGATGTTCTCTGACAAAAGTGACAAATTGTGGTAAATGACTTCCTATTTTTGCCATAAATTCATCAATTTTTTTATATTAGCTGCAATATCGATCAACAACTTGAACACTATTTTGAAAAAATTTTTACAATAGGGATTACTTTAAAAATTAAAAATTAAAATAATTTAGTGAAACATTTTCAAGTTTGTAATAACTTTCGCTATAAAAATCATAAATTAAATATATGAAATATCTTTGACAGTGAATTCACTATTTAATGTTTATATTCCGGATAATTATATACGAATTTTCCATAGGGAGTAATATTGAAATTTGCAATTGTGAGAAAATTATGAAAGTAAGATATTAACATGAGCTAAATTTTGATAAATCTGAAGAAAACTTTTTGACTGCGAATATAATTGATAACGATCCATTTTGTATAAACACTTTTTTTTAATCTAGCTATCTAAATAGATTTTTTGTATACTTTTTCATGTTCAGTGACTCTAGAGTTCAGGCACTCTAGAGCACTTTATCGATAACTGTTAAAAAACTCATAATGATGCAAAAAGTAAGAGAGACGAGCCAAAAAATTTAAAAAAATGCAAAGAACATATAAAGCGAGTATAAAAGTAAAAACAGATGGAAAGCAAACAATATGACACACACAAAAATATAAAAAACAAGTATAACGAAGGAAAATAAAATTGACGAATCGTCAATAAAAAAGAGACGGAGAACGAGATATACACAGCTATAAAAAAATTAAGATTCGATGGCATAAAATTCAATAAAATAAAAGATGGTAATGAGGAAATGGGGAGGAGAGAAGGAAGAGCGATAGGCACGAGATTGACCCTAAACTTGGCAGGCCTTGAACTTCCCATCCCCCGTTTGAGATTTACTTTCTATCGTTCCAGCCAGATAGAATTTCACGTTAGTGCTATCCGGATGGAATCGAGATGGGGCTGAAGATCGAGAGGGAGAGAGAGAGAGAGGAATTGATACAGTCTCAGCAGATTTGTGTTGTGGTAGAAAATACATAGGTAGGAAATGTGGTCAGGTTGAAGATGGTTGCGGATTCGAGTGGACAGATCCACCGTGTTCCACCAGGCCATTAATTTTCAAGATGATCCTCCATTAAAATTAGCTTTCGCACCTTCGCTCTCTCCCTCTCTAACAAATTAATTCGTATGCGTTGGCACACCGCAGATTCTGCAGCATATGCCCATTAATATTTCATCCCTATATACATGGCGCCCTTAAAGATAGGACGCTTTTGAATTTCATGACCTCTTGGCCTGCTTCGCTCGAAAGACACCCTTCAATATAAATTCCCTTCGCGCCCTCTGCATATATCTGTATTTTCGTTCTCGCTCGACGATTCGATAATCCCAGACAAAAACACTCTCTTTTTTTTCACCATTCGCCATTTTGTTTTGGTTCTCGTCGATCGTCGAGCGAACGGACGACTTGTTTTGACATGCTCGGCGGATGATTCGCGAAATTGATGAGATAAGAAAAGCTTTTGTCTCGGCAGCGGGAGCTCGTTTGTCCACAGCGTCGAATGCGAGAGAGGGAGCCGGCGAACGAAACGGAATAAAGGAAGCGAAGGGTGTTTCGGTCGGAAACGCCGGAGGGGCTTGTTTTGCTTCGAAGGGAATAGAGCTGCTTCTTCGTGACAAAATAACGTACGGGAGGACTCGCGGGGAAGGGGACGAGACACCGAGACGCGTTTTACGCAAACAGAGTGGAAGAGAGGACGCATCAATAACGAGTCTATCCAAGGACGAGCGAGTATGTGTGACGTAAAAGCTCTGCAAAAAGAGAGAGAGAGAGTACTCGTGCCTCGCGGCTCAATGTTCTATGGATAATAAACCTGTCTGTCTTCCCTCCAAGGATTCTCCCTCCCTCCCTCCCTCCCTCCCATCCACCCCCTTACCTCGCTCTTCGCCTTTACAATGGGGATGGAAAAGCCAGCGAGTAGCCGCGACGCTAAATTCAATCCGACGCTCGCAAAACACATTTGCTCGGCGAAGGGGAGACAAAGTACCAGAACGACACTTGAGTTACCAGACAACGGATGCAATTCCATTCGTGGCCTCTAAATGGGATTTCATCCAGCACACGTATAAGCTTATTCTTGGCCCCCCTTCTTATTCCCGCGCGCTTCTTTTCTTCAACCCTTTCCACCTCCTTCTCGCCGTGCCCTTCCACGTTCTTTTCGGTATACGCACAAAAAGCTCGCTCGCTCCTCCTCGGCGCCTCGCAAAAATGGCTTTTTTTTTCGCGCGGCACAGCTTTTTGTTCCGCCTCGCTCTCTTTTCACCGGAGGCGTCATTTCTTCCGTGCACACAAGTTTTTTTGAATAGCCGCTTGCACCGAGTTTAGGGAAACGCGCCGAGGTTTCTTAGCTCGTTTTTTTTTGCCGCTCTCATCCTCGGATCGAATATTTTTTTGAAAGGGGTGGGGAAAAAAAGAAGGCGATTTTGACCTATTTCTTTTTTGTTAAGATTATACGAGAGGCTGCTTTTTCGAGGGAGAGTATGGAAATAAACCGATTAGGCTGTTCTTTGAATAATTAGTTTTGGTTATTTACCAGTCACCGTTGCGTGACTGCGATAAACACACACTTTTTTTCTTTTCCCCTTTTTGTATTATCGGGGTGAAAGTTAAACGAATCGTTTCCCCGCAAGGGCGCTGTACGCATTTTATGCTTCGTTTTTATTTGTACGATCATTTCCGCGTACCGGTCATTTATTTAATGTTACCAAAAATTGGTAATCCGCCTTTCACTCAAACACGGTTGTGAGTTATTTTTATTTCGTTTATTTACGGTTTTTATTTCGTTCCTGTTCATTCATGTCTACACTAAGAGACAAAAAAATATGATAAATTTTATCACAAAGTGATAACTATATTGTTTATCATGGGACTAAATATAATTTTACATCCTGTTTATTCTAATTAATTAATTCAATTCTTAATTCAAGTTTAACATATTCATATTTATATTTATAGTCCTAAAATGAGCAATTTTGTTGTCACTTTATAGTAATATCTTTTATCGTGATTTTTTTCAGTGTATTTTGTTCTTGTCAAAACATAATTTGGGTATATATGGTTCTGTCCAGATTCACAGATGATTTAAGTAAACGAGTTCCAAATCCATTTTTTTGACATTCAAACAAATGGAATTACAAAAATTATCATTTCTTTCTTAAGCAAAAACTATTTTTGATCATGCGTACAATTGAATTGTATGAATTGTATGAAATTTTGTTTAATTTAAGATTGCTTTTTGTTGTATTTTTCATTTTCACATTTTATATGGTTTCTCTTTTGAAATAAAGATCGTATTTTTTCAATACATAGTTTAAAAATTTGTGATAACTCCTGAAAGAAAGTAGAACTTTTTAATTAATTTACGTTTATTAAATAAAAATCTCGGTTTATGAAATTATAACTTATAATGGAAGATTGGATTGACAATTCTTTCGGTGTTGAATAGCTTCGCGTGTAAAAGTTCCAAAATTTCAAATTGTTAAATCTACCATGCCATGAAACTTTGACGATTCGGAGTATCGAGTCATAAAAAATACAGATTTCCGGGCAAGAATTTATGTACAATATTCAGTAAAAAAACGAGACCAATTTTTCGCTAGCTCATTGTGAGTTTGCTTTCTTTAAAAGTCTGGTATATGATTGCTGAGACATTTGATCGAAATGCAAATCAGAAAAAATGGAAAATCATCATGAAGTTTATCTTAGGAAAATTTTCCAAATAAACCAAAAATTACATTTTGTCGAAACTTTAAAATTAAAACTTTTGTTCGGGTGGCGACTCGAATCGACCGCATTCGCCTACGAAAAAAAAACGAATTTAATTAAGTTGAGAATTTTACCAAAGTTGGTGAGCAATTTCATTAAAATCAGATATGAAAATAAAGTTTTCCTACATTATTGTTCTACATTTGCATAATTTCAAAATTATAAAAAGTTGATGAGTATAAAATAAAAATTACAAACCTTTTTTTAATGCAAGAACATATTGAAAAGCCATTTTTTTGGTTTAAAACTAAAATAAAATAACAAAAATGTAAAAAATAAAAGTTTTTTCAACTGAATTGAAGTTTTGGTTGGGTAGATACAAGCATTTTTTCATTTTCCTAACGATTGGAATAGACTGAATGGTAGGAAAACCATAAATAAATCGAAATAGTATGTTATTTTCGCATTTATACGAAATACGTAGTTTCATCGTCCATTTACTCGACAACGATGTATAAAAGATAAAAATATGTACAAGAAACGTCCTCACTGACATTATATAACAGTTATATAACAGTTGTTCAAAGTTTCAACGAATTCCGATAACTGGGTAACTCTGTCGATTTCAATAATTTTTTTCCCACTCTATCCGTCAATCTATCAGAGTGTTACGATTAAAATAACGAGATAAGTGATTATAAGCAGAAAAAACGCCTATTTCGTCTTTTTTTACAATTTTTTCGAAGAAACGTTATTTACGTCACAGAATGGTTTATTATCGTAATCTCGTACGCCAATATCTCGCAATTCGTGTCATCTTTGACTTTGACGTTGATAATAAAAGTCCAACTGGAAAAAAAATTAATTGAGATGGGAGATAAAGATACAGACGCGCGTGTGTGCCCTTTCAAGTGTTTTCGCTGATAGGTGGACATTTAATTGTCTCGCAGGAGAAGGAAGTCGGGGGGTAACGAAGTTTGGTTAAAGTTGAGCTAAATTCGGTAGGAATTAACGAGAGCCCTAGATGTTGAGCCTAGATAAATGTCCGCCGCGTGTATGCGAAAACGGGCCCGCATATACGACGTAATTCGAGTTGGGACGAAAGTAAATTCGGCGTACGCGTGTGTGAGCACACTTTACCGTGCAAATCCATGTTACCGGGATAAGAGGAAACGTTCCTTGAACAGAAGCAACAAGGCCGAACCTCGTTTCCCGAGTTACGCCGTAAACTCTGTTTTTATCATTTCCGTAATATGTTGCGTCTTCCATGAAATGCTTTCACGGATGAATTTCCGCGAGCGATACACACATCCCGACACAAAAATCGGTTTGTCGTTAAATTTACGTTTCTACTGTTGAAAAAATTAAATAATCAATGAAAATAAATTGTACAGAGTATACGATGGAAATTAAAAAGTGACGAAAGAAATCAATGGGTATAATAATCGATATTATTTTGTCACTTTTAAATAATTAACGAGAAACGTTAATGATGAAAATTTAAGTAAAAAAAGTAATGAAATAGTAATAATGGATATTTCGTCACTTGTTGGAATCTTCAGCGATTTACAAACAGGATTTATTTTGAGGACGTGGAATAATTTACGAGGGACGTTAATCGTATTCGAATTGGAGGCTTTTCTCATTATTTTAGTCCCCGTGTTCTCGAGTTATTCTCATTTTCAATGAACGAAGTTTGTATCGAATCTCCATTTCTGTTTACTCTAATCCTTCGATCACGTTTTACCCTTCTATAGATTCGATATTTTTTTGTCTCTCGAGCGAGCGGATCTTTTTCTTCCTTTTTGGCGATTCGATCGCTCGACGATCGTAAGAGCTTTTCCACGAGATTCTCCACAAGCGTGTTATTCGGCCAAGTTTTGAGATAGAGGGAGAGTTTTCTGACACCCTGCTTGCAGCTTCACTCCGCTTCCATAGTTCTTTCATTCACGAGCCACTTTTACATCGTATCTTTTTTTACGGTTCCACCCCTGCTCATCCTTCCTCGCGGAATTTCCATTTCCTGCGAGATTTCAACCTGGAAATATGAATATTCTGGTGAACGCGGAACATTTCCGCTCTGGATATACGCATTTCTCTCTACCTCCGTCTCTCTTCCTCATACCATTCAGTCTTCCCCTGCTGTCTTCACTTATTTAGCGAATAGCCGAGATAACGCAGCCAGTTTCCTCAATTCCGCCGAGCCAATTATCGATTTACCTAATTCTGTCATTGTTTTGCATTAAACGTTCAAGTCGACAGTTTTCGAGACAATATTCTTTATTTTTATTCATAAATCTTTCGATCGGTAGACTCTATTTTTTTTACCTATTATATAATTAAGTATTTTTATTTAAATCTTTATAAATCAGGGAGTTATTTTCTCATTATTTGGCTCACTGAATGTTACAATTATAATAGTAATTTAAAAAATAACATTGTTCAAATTTTTTTAATCTGTAAGAAATTTTTGTTTTTTTTAAATTGGTGATTTCTTTTTCAAGCCTGAAAATTGGTAAATATTCTTGTCTCACAAAAATTCGGTTGCAAATTCTTGTATTCGTGCCTGGGAAGATTTTACTTTAATCCCAGACGTCACAAACAGTCTTGCGATAAAATGAAGCCGCTCAGCTGATATCACGCTCTAATCCCACAACGTATCGCTTTCCCAAATAACTTAATTCAATATTTAGAATAAGCCCCCATGTAACGCCCATATACTTTCTGTAATCAGCATAATATCTTTATCCTCCAGAATGATCTTTCGTGCATATTCGACTCGTGAATTTTTTTTTTTAATCACTTTCGTGAATCCTTACAATCACGACAAACTTTTATCAAGTTAGCTATATTTCAAACATAATCTCTTTGGAATATTCTTTCCAAGGCCTAAATATATTTGGACGAATTTTCGATAAGTTTATCAGTGTTCTTTATTTTACTTAATTTTTACGAATTTTCATAAATATATCGTCAATCTGTTCGATGACAATTTTTATGACAATTCGATGACATTTTTAGAATATGAATCAACCCTTAGAAGAAAATTCAGATATTGAATGAAAAAAGTGTTTTTGTTTCAATGTATAAAAATTGTGTAGAAACAAAAAAATAATAAAAAATATTGAATCGAGGTTAAACATCAAACAATCAAAAGTTAGTTAAGATATAGATTCTCTATTTCATTAAAGTTGAAGTTACGTGAAAACGAAACTATGTGAGAGCTTGAGAATGCGTAATCGAGATATTTGCGATCATGCGATATGGCGTTAACTTGGCAACGACCTTTTTCCTCTCGGTTTTTTTTTTCTCCAGGAGAGACGGGCAGATAAGGCGAGTTGAGGCTTCGAGAGATGGAGCAGGAGAGCCTCGCGAGCCGTGGAGTGCATTCCACGGAAGCAATTACGTACTTCGGCGCTAGTTCACGGTTTCGATTGGCTCTTCTCGTTCTCTCTCTCTCTATCACTCTCAGCGCCCCATCGGCATTCCCCTTTCTCGCTCCCCACTCAACTTTCTCAATGAAATGAAAAATTTGAGCCTGCACTCCTGAATTCTTGGAGGACTTCCATAACAGCCAACTTTTTTCATTGACACGAAAATAGACGCCTTCTCATCAGCGTTTTTCATCGCATCAGTCTTTCAAATTACTTCTACATAATTTATACTTTTTTTTTATCGAACATATGCTTTCTTTGCGATTTTTTCTAGCTCACGTATGCGATGTCAAAGGAACGTTAATTTTCAATATTTCGAGGAGGGTAATAATGAATCCTCGAAAAATTTTGCCCGGAGGGCGATAAATATTGCCTCTCTTCCAAATGAATCCGTCCACCTCTTGTTTTCTCTTGTTTTCTCATTACATGCATGAGAAAATTCTACCACAAAGTGACAAGCTCCTTTGCGAACAAAATGAAAGCTGCTCTCTGTGCATTTTTCGCTCTGAGAGTCGTGGCGCTGACATTTTCCCTCCCTCGCCCGTGCTTTCTCCTATTTATGAGGCAAATATACTCATGTTTTCCTTTTTTCGCGATATTGCACATTTATTTACTCGATGACATTCTGCGCATCGTTAAATTTCCTTTCTTTTTAAATTTTATATTGAATGACTTTGAAAATGTTCTTTTTTCTTAATGCTCTACATATATACGTATATAACTGGGATAAAAATTATTATTAAAAATCATTTTAAATATTTCTTCAAAAAATTATAAGAGATGCTTTTTTAGTGACGCGCAAAAATTCAAAAAACCGATTGAAACGTCAGTTTTTTCGATTTTTCAACATGAATTCTTCGATTGCGCCCCGAATAAGTAGCATTTTCGTTGTCTACAGGAAATTTCCGATCGAATAGGCTCTTAAAATCGAGAAAAAAAAATTTCAAAATTTTTGCCAGTTTTTTAAGGTATACCCCTTTCCATTTTTTC
>JAPYYW010000381.1:0-75105 GCA_030522545.1 Cremastinae sp. A BG-2022a | reverse complement strand
AATTTCCCGTAGATAACGAAAATACTACTTATTCGGGGCGAAATTGAAGAATTCATATAGAATGAGCCAAAAAACTGACTTTTGAATCAGTTTTTTCAATTTTTCAATATGAATTCTTGAATTGCGCCTCGGATAAGTAGCATTTTCGTTATCTACGGGAAATTTCCGATCGAATAAGGTCTTAGAATCGATAAAAAAAAATTCGAAAAACCCCTTTCCATTTTTTCAAAAATCTTCAAGGGCTAATAACTTTTTAAAAAATTGACGAATTGGCGTGATTCTTGCGCCATTCGCTTCGTTTTGCAAAAATCTTTAAAAATCACACTTTATAAAGTTCATTTCGTCAAGAAAAAGAAAAGATATCGCGAATTGAAATTTTCATGGGTTTACGAGACCCAATAAAACCCCTGTGAAACTTTACAAAAGTTTTTGAAATTTTTTTTTTCGATTTTAAGAGCCTATTCGATCGGAAACTTTCCGTAGATAACAAAAAGTGCTACTTATTCGAGATGAAATACACGAACTCATAATGCATAAGCCAAAAAAATGATTTTCGGATCAGTTTTTTTATTACCACACGAGGACGCGAAGCGCCCAAGCCACTATAATAACCTGCTAGTTCTATATATAATTCTAGTACGAACTGTAAAAAAATGGTATACTTTCGATATAGTGATAAACGGAGAAAGAAAAAAAAATAGGAATGTAAATCAGAAAATATGCAAAATATATGTATATGCGCGAGTCCCTGGACGAATCGACGGGTCCTCGTGGGCGCATCCTAGGAAATGTATTCACGAAAATTTTCCAGCCGAGATATCGCGAGCGCGTCTCTTTTGGTTGTACACACGGGGTCCAGGAGGGTCCCGAGGGACGGGCGAGCGAAAAGCAGGAGGCGAGAGAAAAGAGAGAAACGTATCGGGAGAATCGGGAGAATAACGCGTCACGCGGCGCTGTTTAACGGTCACGTATCCGCGTGTGTCCGTCACGTATGCATATCTTGGGAAGAGCCCTCAACGACGAAATACCCCCTTCGCAACCGAACGGCGAGGCCCTTGTACGGATCCTCGCTCTTTCCTTTCCCGAGGAGAGTTTCTCCGCGCGTCGCGCCGGCTCGCTTCCGACCACCCTTGGGAGCGCCCGGACCTCGTACGTGGTCAGCGCCGGGACAAACTGTCGCCGGAGTTACGTAAAATAGTTAGCAACACTTTCAACCGTGTACCCAAAAGAGACCGAAAGAGTAGTTACTTTCCTTCTCTGACCGCCCTCTGGGAGGTACTCCGGATATCAACGGACGCGACCGTGACAAAATGACAAAACCAGAACAAGCAAAAATAAGCCAAAAAATATAACGCATGTATCTCTTCTTCTTTAAAAAGGTTCATCCTTTTTACTGTCATATTATGTAACTTACAAAAAAATTAGCTCTATCTCCAACTGAAATTTACGAAATAAAAATTTTACGTGTCTTTTCTTTAATATTCTTAAGTAGATAAAGCAGAACTCGGTTATTGATAAAATTCTTGAGACATAAATATAATTTAAATATATTTAAAAATATTATTTTAATTGAAATTTGAGTAATAAAATGCAAAAAATAGTGAACCGGGGATGGAATATTTCGTTCTCCATCTATATACGTGGGAGGGAAAGTTGTGTAGAAAGAGGGAAAGACTGTCGGCTCGTCGCTGATGTATGGCTGCTCCGA
Organism: Cremastinae sp. A BG-2022a; assembly: GCA_030522545.1. NCBI lineage: Eukaryota > Metazoa > Arthropoda > Insecta > Hymenoptera > Ichneumonidae > Cremastinae sp. A BG-2022a. The sequence continues at coordinate 73,397 of JAPYYW010000381.1, read as the reverse complement.
GCTAGCGGGGAGGCTCTCTTTCGCCCTCTGAGATACATCTCGTACGTGACCGATATGATACTGATATGTCTTTGGCTGTCCTATAATAATATATTGCCCGTACACGTTGAGCTTAGGGATGCCTCTGCAAACATGTCCTTTCCCATAGCTTCCAATTGGTCAATAACCTCGGGTCATATCACCATATATTTTTTTATAAATTAAAGAATATAATGATACCCTTAACGAGGATATTATTATTGAAGAATTTATGAGTCAAACATGTTCTTTAAAAATTATTATGGCGGTTCTAAATCTATTGCCATTTTATACTTATTGGTAAAAAAAATAGATTTCACGTCATATTTTTACTTTTTTAAAAAATTAAACAAAAAATAATGTAATAATTAATACAATGAAATATTTTTATTTAATTTCCACTATAGTTATTTATTTTTTAGAATTAAATCAAGAATAATGCTTCTCAATATCCCTGAAAAATATATAGATTCAGCTTAAAAGAAATAGAATAAGATGTAATATTTGGATGTTAAGTTCCAGTTGATTAATCACGCGAGTTGGAAGCTTCGTGTATATCTCTTTGAGAGAGCCTCCGAAGAGAATTGACCCGCGATAGGATGAAAATAATTCAAGCTGGTGAAGCTCGTGGCAACAATAACACGAAATTTCGCTTGTGATAGCAAGAGAGCCCGGCGTACAAGTTTTCCGACGAGGAGGAAACGTGGTGGATCGCTCGCCGGAATCTTCGGGGCAAAAGTTGTTCGATCGTCGGCTGGTGGAAACGCGAGCAAGAAGACGCGGTTGTGCAGCGAGGGCTTCGTGTACGTGCCGTTTTCATCCCGTGCATCGAACGAGTGCAACGCGCCTCGAGACTCGCTCGGGGAAAAGGGAGCGTGAGAAGATTGCGCCCGGCGTTTCCGCCTTGTCCCGGAGCCTGACATTCCGACGGTACGGTTCGTCGATCGGCTTCCGGTGACAGATGCCACCCGGAATATCCCACAAACCATCTTACATTTTACAAACTTCGCCTCCACGTGTCTTTACAAGATACGTCGAGAGAAAATATATTTTTTTACTGGATAAATATACTAATGACGAATTTATTTCTGTCAGTTAAAAGAAAAAAAAATACTCGCATATATTTTCACGTAAATTGATTTTTTTCTATGCAAATTTTAACGAGATTCCTTCGTACGCATTGGGAGAATTCGTAACGTGTGTATGTATAAGGTAGAATTCTCAGGGCGATTGTTCGCAGGAGAATCGCCGAGGGCGAGTACTGCGGTCCCTGCGAATCCAACTTGGCAGAAGCTTTGCCCGGTTGTACAAGCTCGCACGGCGGTTCCGTTGAGCGGAGAATTCGCCAGGATCCTCGGAGGGAACTATTTTATTTCATTGACAACCTATAACTCTCAACTCGTCCGTGGTTAGAGTACAACGTCGCGCAGGATCGTGATTCGGGATTGAAAATCCTGGGAGCAACACCCTTGAGGCCTTGCACGGAATAAAGTATATCGACGAAGCGAGACCGCCGAGATCGCGAAAGAAAAATCGTCTGCGTGAGAGTTTAAATTACGAAGAAGAAGAAAAAAAAACTGGCGAAGATAAAGCGAATAAAAGTCGCGAAATAATACAGGTGGACGCGACTCGATTATGAATTCGAACAACTGAATAAAAGTCCGGAATAATTTGGCCGGGGAGGAGCCGATGGTGACCCCGGAGTGAAAGTCTTGGTAGAATAAGGTGGTGAATCTCGTTGAAGAATAAGTTGGCGGGGTTCTTGATAGCGGAGGGTGAGACTATGCAGAGTTCTCGGCTGGTTGTACCAAGGTCAGGCGGGACTTTTCCCAGCGAAAACTATTTACTTATATAGGTGGTACGAGAGAGAGAGAGAGAGAGAGAATAAAGAGACTAGGTCAAGTTCATCACGGAGTTTTGATCGTCTCGCGAAGAAAGCCCGGAGGGGAGGGGGAGCGGGGAGTCCGACCGAAAAGCTTTCGGATAAAAGTCCGGGCGTCACGGGACGAAACTATCCACGCTCGAGCCAACGCGAGGTAGTTAGGGATGTTCAGTCAAACAAGATGAATGTGACGAAAAACTTTGGACTTTAAGTTGAAGATACGAATGAGCCATTCTCATGGATTTCGTCCTTTTTTCTTCTTTAGTTCGGTGGAATACACACCGTAATAATATTCGAATTTTTCGCAAAGTACAGTGATACGCGAAGAGGTCGCATCAGTGACGGTGAGGAACGCCGTTGTCGAGGACGTTCCTCCGTTCTCCAGGAAAACCTGGCCGACAGTCAAACTCCTCGTGGCCTTCTCGGCAGCGCCCTCGAGTTTTGTGTTGGCTGCCTCGCGAGCCAAGTTTCGCCATTAGACGCGGTTAAAACTTTCTTCGAAACACTTTCGTCGTCGCAGTTTCTCGTCTTCTTCTTCTTCTTCTTCTTGTTCTTGGTCTACTGTTTAAATTGAAGCGACCGTGAAACAAACGCACCGTGAGAAAAGAAAACGACTCGATTCCGTACGTTCACCCTCATTTTATTCCATCCCACGATCAATTTTATTCCCACTCTGAATTTTTATCCAATCTGTGTATCCTTGATATATACTTTATTCTCTCAGTTTTATTATTGCTATTCTGAGGAATGTCATTTTGAAAGAACTAGAATATTTACGTCTTGTGTCAACTTTCGATCACTGAAATTCATATCTGTCTCACGTATTCCCCAAAAGAATCATTGAAATAAATTTCCCAAAGAACGCAAATTTTCTTTCTCTGTACCCCATTTGAACAAAAAAAAACGTATCTGACAATGATTTTTTTTCCTTTTTTACAAGATAAAATATCTTTTCTCCGCGATGGAGAAAGCGAGCTCTGCGCTTTTTTCTTTTTCAGTTGACCAGAGTCGGCGACAGTTTGGTGGAATCTCGAGAAAAGGGTTTTCTCATGATTCCGAGAGGATAAAGGGAGTTCGCAGTCGCTAATTGTCCGTCGAATGAGCGAAGGATGAGAAAGGAAGCGAGTGTGAGAGTGTGACCGCAGGCCGGTCCGAACCCTCGACCAACGAACATGGCAAGCCACTCAGCTCGCTTCGCTCGTCTTTTAACTCGTCTCATGTGAATTATGTGCGACACACACTCCTCGGCTAATCCTGTCAATACACGTATAAAACAGTCAAACTTGATTTCAAACTGTTTCGACATACGGAACTTCCTTAATTGAGACAACGACAAATCTTATAAAATGTTAATGTCGTCGAGTCTGCTTGCCCGATGTCCAAATTAGAATTCATCTCCACATACATAGCAAAACTTTTATTAAAAAGTTTGGTAATAATCCACTTTTTCATGTTTTTAAGAATATTGAAAAATATGTAATTTTAAATTAGTACATATTTTATAGTAAAATTGTCATTTCTCCGAGTGCAATTTTTTAGAGAATAAAAAGTAAAAGATTTTCGCGTGTGTTACTACTATATTTGACGCACGTAACTTTTCGCGAATCTTCGGGTGCAAGGAAAAATCAGTCGTAAATAATTTAGAGGGCTTCGCGGGGGGGGGATCCGTACGGGGAAGATAGGAGAGAAAAATTTCACGATCGCGAGAGAACGCTGGAGAAGGGAAAATAAGACGGCGATTCGTTTCCGCTGAGTCTGCAGTATTATTAAAGCGGGACGATAGTAAGTAGAAAGGGCAAGAGTTAGTGCAGACGTAGTCCCTTATCGCGGACGCCAAGTGGAACAAACAAAGTTCGATCGGGCATGAGGTTTCGTTGCTTTTTATGTGCAATCCTCGCGTTACAATACGGTCAAGAGAGCATCGAGGAGGGAAATCCCTTCTTGCTCGCTTTATTGTCACTCGATTCCTGTTTAGCCTCGACAATAATTCTAGTCGCAACTTTCTTCGAAGCCAGCAGAGAACGAAAAAAATGCTAACTAAAATTTTTAACGATTCTCGTGCGATTATAGCTAAAAAGGCATCTAGCTGCTGGGCATAATTTCGAATGGAATTTACTTTTTGTTCGCGATTTAAGGAAGGACGAAGGATTGGCAAGATCGCTGGAGCGGATGTCTGCGGGACGTCGATTAATCCGGAATCTCGCGCACCCTCTCGTGGGAATGATTAGGTAGGGTGGCTTCCTCGCGGCTGAGTTTGTACCGCGGCGAAGGCGACCGAGAGGAGGCCGAGTGCCGATAGTCGTCCCGTCGCTTCTTCCTCGCTCGACGGATTAAAGACGCATCAGCAGGGGTTCAAGGGACAACGCGGGGCTTTTGCCAAAGGAGAATCGCGCCAACGGGACTTCGAGCTAATTAGATCCGGAAAGAAGCAAAGAAGCAAAGGGTTTTCGTGGCAAACGAGGTTAACTCCCTCTCTATCTCGCTCCCACTTATTTTCTCGCTCTTTCCCTCTAGATGCTTCGGGATACATCTTCCGATCCATTCGAGGCGTCTCGGCCATATTTCGACCTACCTCCGCACTATGACTAAAATTTCGTTATCCACGCAGTTGATCCTATGAATGCAGCCAATGATTAGGCTGGCAAGCTCTTTGCTCCGTTAATAAAATTTTGAGAAACTTTGGCCTCCTCGAGATATCAGGCGATCGATACATTCGAAACGTCAAGCAAATCCCGGAAAGTAAAAATCTTTTCTCAACATACAAAATTCGCAAATTATTCTCAATCGAGAGACCTGAATAGACGAAATGAATGATAAATACTAAAAATCGTTTTTATTTACAAAAAAAATAATGACTTCTTTTAAACAATATTATTCAAATAATTCATCGATACTAAGAATTTTTCATTTAAAAAATGAAATGACGAATGTTTGTTACAAAAACCAATGAAGAATCAGTTTTTTTTTGCTTTTCCACCCCCAATTTTTTTCCTATAATCATTATAGTGGAAATTTCTCGTATTGTATAAGCAATTTTTATTAAAAGGATTACTTTTTATTTTATCCAAAGGAAAAAAAATATATTTGTTGCCTATTGGAGCAGACCCTGATGCTGTACTCTTCGGTCTCCCGAATCAAAAATCCCTCTGGTTCGCATTTCGCGAGCCTCCTCGACCTCGACTTTACTCAACTTTCATTTACCTTCGCGGAAAGCTCTCGCTCCGTTGCTCCGTGCGTTCTCGTTATTCCGAGCGTGAACGAGGCGAGCAAAAAGGAAAGGGTAGAAAAAAGCCACGTACAAGAGAAAACGAGAGAGCGCAAGAAGACGAAGAAGAAGAAGAAGAAGAAGAGAAGAAGAAGACAGAGGCAAAAATCTGGTAAAAAAAAGGAAGAGAGAAAAACGGGGCGTCCATTTACCATATAACTCTCGTATACATGACGTATAATCCCGGTACATGGTATATATACATGGATAAAAGATTGGACGAGAGGGCGAAGAGGACGAGAGGAGAAACGAGTGACGAGCTTGCGTAAAAAGAAGTTGCGGACGGAGGCGTATCTGACGCCCACGCATATCTCGCGGCTTTCGGCGGGTCCGGGGCGTTCCTGGTGGCACAGGGCGAGCCCAATCGGCGGATAGCCCCGTTCGAACCGCGGCCCGGCGCAGTGCAGCCACGACGACGCCCACCGGAGATTTTACTCCTGGTGCGCTTCTTCCTATATATGAGAAAACTTCTCAACCTAAATATATATATATGTGTACACGACATTATACACACACATTATATATTTACGGTATACATATAACGTGAATATATGTATATAATGTGTTTTACGATTAAAGGCGTATATGTCTATGTATTTATTCGGAGCTTGTATGCATTTCTGTGCTTGCGCCGAGTTCGGGTAACCTCTCTCTCTCGCGCCTTCTTCCCCGAACGCGCAACTCCGGACGCGCACGGGGAAAAGTCTCGCTGACCTCGATATAACGAGTCCTCCTCATCGCCTTCCGCTCCTACGAATTCTTTCTTTCCTCCTTCCTCCGCGCATCTAGGAAAAATCTGCTGGTGTACACCGAATGGCGAAATAAAAATTGACGAAAATATATGTCACGATCGTTAAAACTCGAGCGATCGATCGCTTTAGATTTTTCGAAACAATTCCCCGGGGGTTTTTCGAAAATTTATCTCCAATTTCGTTCTCATTGGAGCTATGTATAGAGAGAGAGTTATTATATTCACTTGTTGAAGATCTTTGGAAAAAATGGCGGGGGAGAGATGGACACAAAGTGGGTGAGAGCAGAAAAAAAATGGTGGCGAGAGGTGTAACGAGAGAGGAAAATTGTGGGAAAAAAAGAGAAGAGTCACGCGAAGGTTGGAAAAGGCCGGAAGGAAAACTCCGCGGGACGTAACACGTCCTCGAGAAGGAGGGAGACCATCAGTCATTATTTTCCGCAACATTTAGCCAAGCACTTCAAACTGTTTCGCACTCAGTTACGTCGTTCTCGGAGCGTTGTCGTTGTTCCCTCTTTCCTCGCTTCCCTCCTCGAGACCTCTCGCTGCTCGGTCACGCCGAAACTTTCTCAAGTATGTGCCGCCGCACCGTCTTCGCCTCGCCGTCCTCCGCTCATTCGCGTACACACCCCGTCCTCAAACGCGACAATTTTCTCTTTTTCTGGTCATCTCTCGCTGTTTTTCCCCTCTCCAAATCATCTTAGAGATCCTTTGCCTTTTTTCAACAGATCTCGTCGTCACTCGCGAAAATAAAACAATCGAGAAACCATCAACTTCGAAAAGAAGATTCGATAAACAAACTCCTTCGAAAAATTTGCTAAACTGTTTCATTTTAATTCCTCAGAAAAGTATCGAGCTTCGCCCGTACCTGTTCAGCAATAAAACTTTGTCAATGTTTCTGACAGTCCACTCTATTTAGTGATGGCGATAAACGGGTGAGAATGAACGCGAAAAATTTAGTATCAGGTACCTGAGCTGAAGCTTGGTACATCATTATTTTATGACCCATTATCCGAATATCATTGAGCAAATCGGTCCTCGAGGGCATCTAATGTTAATCAGATTTGAGGGGAAGCATTATTATTTCAAGGAACCGATACTTAAATGTAAAAATTTTCGAAAAACATTGCCAGAACACTTGCTACTCAGCATCAACGTTAGATCTTTTATGAAAAAAAAATAAGTATACGAAAAATGTTTTTAAAAGAACAAGTCTATAAATAGTAAATTACCCTACATAAAAGTAAATTTCGGCATTCAGAGAGAGAAAAACAAAAAATAATTTATGAATTTATGTTAATATGGAATTTTTTACGAATAAAGTTGCATGTAATGTGCATGAACCTTGCAAACAAATCGAAACTTAAATTATTCCAAAATATTCTTTATATTGTTGAGTTTCTTAAGGTAGTACAACCGCAAAACCGTGTTGAGACAGATTTTCTTAAAAATTTGCACAGGTCTTCTTTAATATCATATGAAAATAAGTGTCAAATTGTGTAAAGCTTCACCATCTAGAAATCGAGATATTATACATTAAAAATCGTTGCTTTTTCGAATCTTCCATAAAAAAGCTCATGTTTAAAGTAACAATTTTTAAAAATTAATATCTAAATAACTACATGGTTGAGCCTTTTTAAATTTTGCAAACACGTTAATACAATGCTAAATGCTGTCTCAAGAAATTCCAACTGATGATTTTACATCAAGTTAAAACATAAGGACAAACTTTTGAAAATAGACTGTCTCGGTTGTACTACCTTAATCTGTATCTCTTTTTTCTTCACACCGAATGTTGTTAACAAGAATAATGTAACTTCATTAATTTTACGCATCTAATTATTGCGATGTTATAATTAATTACACTGATCAAACACAACATATCAAACCACATCTATTAACATCATCCCATTCTATACCAAACGATGATGGGAACTATATAGACCAAGAGTAGTTTTAAATCAACAAGATTTGAACCCCAGATTTTTAAATATCATAATGTGGATGTTTTTCACGAAGAATCGGGAAAAACTGCAAAATAAGATGTATATATGTGGGAGAGAGTAGAGCAGCAGGGGACATGTGGACGAGAAAATGCAGCAGAGAGAGGAAGCTTCGACGTTCGCGATCTCGGAGGTCAGAGGGCGAGGGGAGTGTGAGGAAACGCATCGGGAGAGAGAGCGAGAGATGTATGCCCGGAGGAACGGGAATGGCTGGTCTGGGGAAAAGCACCGGGAGAGCTCTCTCGCGCGGAGTCACCGGGCCGGGACGGAAGTTTTAATCGAATTTATCGCAATGCTATTCATGAGAGAGCCGTACGTCTTCGCGTCAGGTATACGCGACTCAGCCTCAGGCGGCGAGCTCGCCCGTCCTTTTCTACTACCCTCGCCAGCAGCCTCTTTTCCTCATCGTGTGTTATACTGTAGCAGCCCCCCGTTTCCAGTTGCGAGAGCAACAGCGCACATTGCCGTGCAATCTTGCACACGTACGCGTGTGTCCGTGCTCGTTCAAAGTCGAGACGTACGCGCAACATGACGGTCACACACGAGCTCCGCGGATCCCAGTCTCCCGCGAGAACGGGGAGAACGCCCGCACGGAACCGGAAGTCCCAACATATCCATGGGAAATTCCATTTAGATTTTTCCTTAATTCTCTCTCTATATATATCATCTCTTCTACATATGAAAATAGTCTTGAAAATTATGCAAGTATATAACACTCTTATTCGAATTATGCAATCACTTGAAAAACTCGATCATAATCATTTTATACTTGTAAATTTTCAAACTTTCCACCTCATTTTCGAACTTTCTCCGAAAATTTGTGTTACATTGAAACGCGACCGAAAGAATGTATAAGAATTAAAAACACTTTTCGTTAATATAGACAATATGCTTTTCAAAAAATAAATAATTTAATATATTCTTGCATTGAATGAAAGAAAAAAAAGTGAGCACGGACTGCCCCGTGTGTTAGAGGCGAGGATGAATCGTACGTCTCCTTTTTTCCATGTATACACGGTGTGCCATTTCTCGACAAAAGTGGAAGCAGTCGTTGCTATGTACGTCTCGTCGAGTGGCGAAGCCAAAAGTGCACGGAGTTTACACACACGCTACGGTAAGTTTCTTCGGGAAAGTTAAGTTTCCGCGTGTACGATATACGAAGCTTTCTGCGTAGTATTTCCAGCGCGTTATGGAGAACGAAAGAGAAGAAGGAGGAGGAGGAGAAGGAGAAGGAGGATGAGGGGGATGGCGAGGTAGAACGAGGCTAATCGGAATTACAAATAGTACCCTTATACCTGATGCAGCTTCTATACACGACGTTCTCTTTTCGTATATTCGTAGAGACTCCACTTTCCAGCACGTGACGAGACCGCCGGTTGTCCCCCCCCCCTACTCTTTCCCGTTTCTCCTTCTTTTTCACGTTTCTCTTTCTCGCGAGACGCGATTTCTCGCGCTCGCATGCGTATATATACGTATATGCGGTATTCCTGGCTATATATTAGCGGGAATGAGGACCGGAGGAACGCCAGGCACAGACTCGACATCTTCTAATTCAAATTTTCCATCCCTTTTCGAATTATAATAACGTCGCTTCCAGGATCCTCGAGACTTTCTCGCGATCTTATCCCCCCGAGGTTATTTAGTTACTCAGAACTGGATTGGCAGGATGGATAATCTGGCATATGGCGAAACATGTCGCGGTCGCCGAGCATTTTCCGAGCTGCGCGAACAGACGTCACCTCGAATTTATACCTCTCGTACCAAAGAAAATACTTGTTTTTGCAACTCCTATACAATTTTGATGAAATAGAATTTATAGTTGTCGCTGAGCGGAAAAATAACAATTTCTTTATAAATACTAGTAACGATATGCGGTCGCTTTTTTTTGACACGTTTGAATTGATATTTTGCTGTTCTTCTATAGGCGCATTCTTCATGCAACTTTGCACAATGCACTCTATTCCGATTAATTGATAATTATAGGTTTCATCTCTTTTTTTTAATATACGATAGGATACGTCCGCGAGGGATTAACGAAAATTTGAAAATTTTTACCCTCGTTACGCTCGACTAATTTGCTCTCTTTTTTTTTAATTTATTACGATCCCCGAACTATCCAGGTATATTCGTCCAGGTATATTTGATATAAATAATAGAAAATTGTGTAACAAGTTTTTTTTCACATGAGCTGAGAAAATTTAACGTGTTCGAGAACCTTTAGCTTGATTTTTCGAGAATCGAAAATAGGTAAATCTCTAAATTTCAAGTGGCGATATCTTTTCGTGTTCTCGACGAAATCAAATTCATAATAAGTAATTCCTGAAAATTTTTGCAAGACGAAATGAATGATTCAAACATCGAGGTCATTATTTCCAAAGCAGCGTACGTTAAATTTTTTTTTATCAGTAGAGATTAGCCAAAAGTTAATGCGCTCCGCATAATACACTCTATTTCAAGATATCGATTAGAGGCCTCATGTCTTTTTTAATATAGGAAATATAAGATAGAGAAAACCTTTGAAGGATTAAAAAATCTTTAAAAAATTAACTTTACTTCCGTTTTTTCTTGTTAACTATCCCTTAAGCAAGACGAGGGAGTATAAATTTTGTATAACAACTCCGGTTACAAGATTATGAGATTAAACTACAATTACAGGATCGGAGAGCCGACCGGTTTCGTGAACTCCCGACGAGGCACGACGTTCAAAGAGTGACGCTCCTCCAGATAGCATTTCCCTGGAGATTGAGCGCGCGAGGTCATCGGTTAAGTTGATTCTGGACGGCTCGAGGAAACGGCTTTCAGCTCTCGAGCAAATACACAGAACTTACTTCATTTGATTATCCTTAGCGATACGGATGATGAGCGATATTGACAAATCGACTGGCCCTTTCCGAAGGATATGCTCCCTGGCTGAATTCCCTATCCGACAGCTGCTTATTCCAAACTTTGAAAAATAACTATCTCGATTTGACATGACACGAAAAATATTTTAGAGGTAAGAAATCATTCTCAAGAATATGTATTTAATCTGTGTGGGAAGATTGATGGTAACTCAAAGTTCAAAAAAATGATCCAAAAATCATTTTTTTTGGCTTTTTCAATATTAATTATTGGATTTCGCCCCGAATAATTATCATTATCATTTTTTACGAGAAATTTCCGATCGAATAGGCTCTTAAAATCGAAAAAAAAATATTTCAAAAAATTTGGTGAGTCACACTGGGTCTCGTGGACTCATGAAAATTTCAACTTGCGATATCTTTTCTTTTTTTCTATGAAATCCACTTTATTAAGTGTGATTCTTAAAGATTTTTGCAAAACGAAGTGAATGGCGCAAGAATCACATTAATTCGTCTATTTTTAAAAAAGTTATGACGCCTTGAAGATTTTTGAAAAAATTGAAAGGGGTATACCTTCAAAAATTCTCAAAAATTAAAAAAAAATTTTGTTTCGATTTTAAGACCCTATTCGATCGGAAATTTCCCATAGATAACGAAAATGCTACTTATTTGGGGCGCATTTGAAGAATTCATATTGAAAAATTAAAAAAACTGATCGGAAAGTCAAGGACAGAGACAGAGAGAGATAATTAGTGAGTTAAACTCTTTCCCTTGGAGGGTTTGTGATCCCTATTGAGAGCATGCATACTCGACAAGAAAATAAACTGCCTGGACTCGAAAATCATAAATTTTTATAATCCTATACTCGAGAAGTTTCGAGCTGACCATTAATTAATCCGATCGAATGCCCGGTCACACAGCCTCGGGTGAATATTTCCATGCGTTTTCGTGTGTACGCGGAGCGAGAATGCGTGGCGACTTAACGATCACTTTGCGAGGAACGAGAAATAGTTTCGACAACAAACTGACGAGAGAGGGCGAGAGGCGCGGCAGAGCAGGGAGAGAGGATCGTTAAGGTAGCCACGAAGTCGTGCTAGCATTAAACGTCGTGTAAACACTATTTACTACTCCTTGAATAAGTATGACCGGGTGAATAAAGAGAGAGGGAGAGAGAGAGAGAGCACGAGCACACACTCGTACGACGACGAGTTATTACAACGCGGGGGTGGTTTCGAGAGGGTTCAAGCAAAACAGTATTATCGCCTCGTCGATGAATAACAATTGGAGAGCAATGCCAATTAAAATGCGATCTTCGCACACCCTCGACCGGGAGAAAGGGGAACGGGTGATCAAAAGCGATATATAGAGCGAGACGATCGACGGTGGGTATAAGCTCGCGAGAACGCAAAAAAGTGGGTAATTGTGGATTCATCAAATTACAATGGTTACACATTTCGCTCTCCAACTTTCCGCGATGTATACTTTTTATGTCGATCGATGAAATCGAACGATAAAAAACGAATTTAACGATCCGAGAACAAAAGTGTGTGCTCGGGAGGGAAAAAAAATGGGAATGAAAAAAAAAAACAAGGAAACGAGGGAAAAAAAGCTGTGTGGATAGAGCATTCAACGTAGTACCAATTTGCGGCTCATAAAAATCCACTCGATCGTCAGCTCTTTCGTATAATAATAATAATGATGGCAGTCGTAATAATAATGATAATAATAACGGTAGTAATACTCCAATAGTTCGGCAAAGTACGACAGTTAAATTTTTTTTTCTCGTTCTTCTCGATTTCCAGTCGTTTCGTCACTGCAGTGCCCAATCCTTTGAGGATCCGAATTCGAAGGGTAATTTATCGAAACGACTCTGTCCAGCGAGGCTCTATCTTATTTCTCTCTCTGTCTCTCTGCTGCCTTTTGCTCGTTTCTCTGTCGAGAAGACGGGATCGCGCGAGATGCCGTAACACCGTGGAAAATAGAGGGAGAAACGCGGAGAAAGAGAGAGAGGGAGGCAAAGTCTCTTTACGGTACTCGAGGGAAAAGGAGAGCGCCCTTGGAGCGCGCAGTTCGATTAGAGGAAGAGCACGGAGTCCGGGAGATACGAGCATCGTTATTCCAGTGAATTTCTTAACGACTTCATGATTTGCTTGATTGAACGGGAACGATAATCGAAGAGAGCGAGAAGTAAGATTCCGATTCGCGTTTTCATGGCGAATTTTGAAAAAAATAAAAAAATGTTTTTTTTTTCGTACAGAGGAGGCGCTTTCAGGGATATGTTTGAAAATGAGTGTGCGTTTGGAAAAAAAAAGGATAATTGTCGGACGTATTCAGACTCGTACGAGTCCTCGAAAAGTTGGCGAAAGCTTCTCGACTCACGTAGGCCATGTTTAACGACATAGAAAGCTCGCAAGTAGCAAAGTCTGTCTCAGAGGCTCGGTAACGTGAGGTGTACGCCGTGGCATTTCTCCTCTGTACAAACCAGATTTAGTACGCCGCCTGTAATTATCATCATAAAGTCGAGTTTACGAGCAGTAAGGGCCCTCGTAAAGGAATGCTTCATTTCGCCTCTCCAGGCTATTTCTGCGCAAGCCGCAAACGAGCCGGGAGCTCCGCCGCGATCACGCTGTCTGTGTGTGTGTGTCGGTCAAAAATCACCCCGGTCAAATTCTTACACTCGGCTAGCCCGCTCTTTCGATCCCGTCTTTTCTGTGTCTCTCCCCCCCGAGGCGACTATTTTACAGCCTCGTCCGTCGAGATCGAGCCCCGCGCGCACGCATACGAAGATCACAGCGGGGATTTTTACGGTGCATGCCCTTTGACTTTGCCGAAGCGTTACCGAGTTTCGAGTGGCCTCAGGACCGACGAGCTCGATCGAGGTTCATCGGGAAAACGAGAAAATCGACCGCAAGAGCCGTCGAACGAGCTACACGCGATTATATTCGGATACAATTTTAATGTAGTGCAAAGTGTGCTGCTCTCGCGAAAAAGTCAGCTCGCCCTGCGAAAGGTCAGAGTGGCAGTAAAACGTACCATAATTACCAAGAGTTGAACGGGAATTTAAGGACTCTTGATGGCCGAGTGGACGACGAACCTCCAAAAGACTCGACGAGCTCGCAGACCGTATATTTTATTAACGCTGTATTTACCGACTTCATCACGGGACCAACAAACTTGTTTACACTTGCGTGAATACACCCAGCACGCCCGCGTTCACGGACTCAAAAAGCTCAAAGCACTCGTAATATCAAGCTTTCAATTAAGGGCGCCGTTTATTTTTCATACTTGTGTTTTACTTCTGCTCGCGTCAGCGGGAACTTTGTGTTGGTTGAAAAAAAAAGAAAAAAGAAAAAAAAACAAGTGACGATCGAGAAAAAGAAAGTTCTTTGACTCTCTCGATGAGCAACTATTTTGACGTCTCGACCATATTTAATTATTTCCTGAGTTATTTTTCTTTTGTGACACGATGTGGAGCTAATTCGTCGTCAGCGATTTTTTCTCTCGAAACTCAGCTCGGAATTTTTCGTTTCTTATTCTCGGTGCGGAGCGGTCTTCTTATCGAATTAACGATGACGGAAGTCTTTGCGTCTCCCTGTTTGGTTACTTTGGAAAATGCTTTAACGTCATTATCTTCATTAGTGGACGCAAGGACGAAATGGTTCGTATCTCTGGCCGGCCCTCTGGATTACAATACCTAATGAACTGTGAATCGCGAACAGCTTTTTCTTCATCGCTCGGTGAGCATTAGCCCCCTCGGCGAGCCTTGCCAGACGTTCCTGTCCCGGGCAAAAAAATAAACAAATCTTGTTTGCACCGCGAAAGAGCTCACTTTCTCTTTTGATGAGAAGTGACGCAGCGAGATAGCTGCGAGACGAGAAAACAAAAAAGAAAGAATATTATAAGAAAAAAGAGAACGAACGAGGAGAAAACAAAAAAGTATAGCGGTGAAGAAAGAAAATGGTGAATGGACCGAGGTTGCGGTCTAGTTAGCTCGGATTTGCAATTTTAATTACACGTCGAGCGAGCGAAAGGAGGACGAGAAAAAGGTACTCGCGGTCTCATTGACTCGATTCGTCGTTGTGTGTTGGGATAAAAGAAAATTGGCTTTCTTGGCCCCTCGGCCGAGAGGAGCGTTGGGACGATAATCGATTAATGAAGTATTATTCGTTGTCGTCGTCGAATGCTCGCCGGATCTCGAGTCCGTCATCGCCGAATTTTCGTAAAAGAGAGCGAACGAGAATAAGTCCCTGCTAATTGTAAGTAGTCGAACCCGAGGGACAATTCGGGCGCAGGGTCCTCGAGGTTACTCGGCTAGTCGATAATTTCTAGAACAGAAGGACGACGATAGGAGCCTCGAAACTCGATTATCCGATCGAGCAGTCGATATCGAGTCTCTCCTTTCCCCGAGGGAAAAATAAGCCTGCTATATCTCGACATGGAAATCTTTACCAAAATATATACCTTTCCCATTATTTCCGCTATAATTTATTGTGCTTTGTATCTAATTTATGGATTTATAACAAAATTCGTATAGTGAAAAAGAAAAATAGAGTTCGAAGAATGCAAATTTTAATATAATTAAAAATTGAGCGTTTAACATAAACTTTGGTCCGGATTCATTTTTTTTTGCCTGATGAGAAAATATTGGCGAAGAGAGGATAAAGTATCGACTGACGTTTCCTTTGACGTTTGAGATACGAAAAAGCTCGCTGTGCATTAAGGAAATGTAAAACAAAGGCGTCCATCGACGGAGTGGCTCCTCGACTTTTCTCGAGCCACCCGGCATTGATAAAGACGAGAGCGCGGAAGAGAAAAACAGAGAAAAAATGCTGCGAACATTCTACAAACGCGGCAAGTTCGCCTCTTTTCGCGTATACTCGCTCCTTTTAAGTGGCAAGTTTCGTTGCCTCTGATCCTTTTTTTCTTCATTCCGGGCACTTTCAGCCGAATTCTCAACTATACGCGCAAACACGCCGCCGACACGAGCAAGTTCTACCGTTTCTAATGAATATATTTTTCGCAGAGAAAAAAATTCCTCTCTCTCTCTCTCTTCTCTCAATTCATCTTTTTCATTGAAAAATTAATTTTCAGCGCAGAGCAAGTCTGAGAGCGTTGAAATTTAGCGTATTCCCAGCTGTAATAAATATTCTTCGGATTTCCATTTTTCTGCAATATTCCCCGAGGCATGTCCGAGAGTCCGATCAATCGTGGAGTAAAGAAGGAATGGCGCTAAGCGTCTATCTCTTTTCTAAGGGGATAAAATGCCGGAGAGAAGAGCCAACAGATAGAGCGTTTTTCATTCTCGCATGGGAATCTCGGGAAAAGGGAGAAAAAAAAGGATATCTTCCAAGTTACGGGATCGGAGCGTCGAGCTGTCACATTACGTAATGTATCGAATTTTCGACGTGAAAGAGTCGGAAAAATGAATGTTCAGAAATGAGAAAACAAAAATAAACGAATATTGAATCATATCTTTGTAATTTTCAATTTTCGAATAAATTTCGAAAATTTTGTCAAGTTTGGCAAGAGAGAATATTAAAAAAAATATTAAATTTTATTTATAAAAGTTACATAACGGACTTTTTTCTATGATTTTATTATGTTTATGTAACAGAGAGGGTAAAAAGTTATTGTAAAATCGATAAGTTTGTTTTCACGTCCGACTGAGTAAAAAATAAGAAGACAAATTTGCCCGGAGAGAGATGGACACGGTGTTGGAGTGGAAGCAGGTTGGGTCTCTTGTGGGATAAACAGCGGCCGGGAAAAAGGGAGACAAGACGCGCGAGCGAAATAATCCCGTGGGAAAGGGATCGGGTATAAGGGCCGAGAATGATTTGTGAATATGCAAGCTCCGGCAAAATACGCACGGCGTGGAGAAATAAGTGACGAGGGGGGGAGCTTTTTGGTCCAAGGGGTTGGAAAAGGACTCTCGAGGAACGGGGCAACGGTCAAGATAGCTTTGCCTCCCTGACTGCCTAAAACACGGAAAATATTCGAGTGGACAGCTGCGAATTTATCGTCCACGACATCCCTAAATTTTCCGCAATATATACATACACGTACGAATGAATATCGGAATTTCTGGCTTCGAGGCACGAAAAAAGGAGATAAAAAAAATCAAATAAAAAACGTACTCGCGGTTAAACCCATCTCGATCCAAGAATTTCCGGACAATTTTTCATGAATTTTATTTCTACCATTCGTTCCACAGATTCTATGCATATATACATATATTTCTAATTATCGCACGATTTTTTCAAATAATTTTTATCAAATTCAAAATGAAAAATGAAAAAAAAAAATATGGGACGATGTAAAATTCAACGAGACTAGAAGCACGAGGCTCTCGTTCAAGGGAATCGGTCGTTAGACTCCCGAAAGGAGTGTTATAAAGCCCGGTGGCTTTCGGTATCTCGATAACGCGGAGAACTCGGCGCAATAAAGCCGTTAAGAATACACGCGAGAGGCGAAGGCGCGAAACAGCCAGCGACCGATCGTAAAATGATAATTACTGGTAGTAAAGCTAAGTGATATTGAACTTGATGCTCTCGGCTGCGAGAGCCAGCTTTTTCTTCGCAGGACCAACGAAAAGAAAAATAAACGAAAGGCGAGAAAGAAAAAAAAATCGTGTCCGTATAACGAGCCCTTTTTTATCACCCGGGCGCGTGCGTTTCGCAAAAATGAAATTTAACTCGGAATCCATTGATCCCACTATTTTTCCTCAATTTTACTTATCCTTAATTTTACTTACGCAGTGAAACAAAAACAAAGAAAAGTGGATTTCGATCCTGCTCTTTTTTTCCTTAATTTTACTTCGAGAATAAAAAAAATAGAGAGAGAGAGAGGATTAAATCTCACGGGCTCATAATTTACTTTGCGCGTGACCCTTTCTAAGCCAAGTACATAACGAGGATGTTGGTGCACGGCTAATACGGTAATGCACTGGGAATCCCTTCAGCGAGGCGAACAACGGCACAGAGAGAAGTTCCGCTCGGTTCTCCTAGTTTTCGCTATAGTCGTAAAGCTCGCTTAAGTAATTCCCGATGGCAGCCACTGGCCCAACACCCCGGATAAAAAAAGACGCCGATAACAGCTAAAGGATTTTCCCAGCTTTCAACTATTTTCCATCAAGGGAACACCGAATTTTTATCTAAACGTGCTTTTTTTCATTCGAAATATAAAACTAAAATTTATTAAATTAGATAAGTATTTAAAATTAGATAAGTATAGTTAAAATTAAATTGATTTTCACACTCACAGAAAGTAGAAACTGCAAAAAATTAACTGTATTAATAAATAAGATGAATAAAATATGCGTAAAAAAAAGAATATATGTGATGAGTAAAAATTGTATCTACTCGAATGAGACACGTGTCAGGGGAAAAGTATTCGATCCTCGATTAGGATTATCGACACGTATATGAGAAGCTGCTGTAGGAATAAATAAGAGAGAAGGGTAGGCGTGGCAGGGATGAAGAAAGTATAAAGGTACGGGCCACACGTGTTCTCTCGACGGAATCAAACGCAAATCGCTCTTCGTCACCGTCCAAACTTTTCGGCCATCGGTCTATGCCTGCTGCTCGGTGGCTTTTGTTCGGGCGACGCACGTGTCCCGCGGAGAGCACCAGCTTGCGCGATCTCCGCGAGACAAGTCGTCGAAGATGAAAACAAAATCCAACTTTCACGCGTCCCGAGGGAACGAAATTGACAAGAATAAGAAAATTAAAGTAAAAGAGAGTGAAAGAGTAACGAATTAACGAATTATTTTTTAATATATAATCTTTGCAGCCTCAATGCACGAGGGAAAATATTTTTCATGCGAAAATTCCCGAGGGAAAAATCGTGGTCGGCCGAGGCAAAAATAAGGAAAACAATCGCGCGTGCTCTGAACGCGATGAAATCTACCCTCGACAATATTCTACTCGTAATCTCCGCGAGACTTCTCTCGAGAGTTAAATACGCAGGACAAAAGAAAACGAGAGAAAAGTAAGCCGGATGGAAAGAGTGTCTTTTCCTTTTGTCTCTGGCCACCTCGCTCTCCGTGCTCCAACAATTTATAGCTCGGCGGAGGGGGAACAAAAAACGATAAAGATGAGAGTACAGAAGAGAGAGAGAAAAAAAGAGTGTGTGTGTATGTGTGTGGGACGACATCGTCGTCGTGGGCGAAAAGGAAGCAGCAGCGGCGAGAGGTAAGAAAAAAGGAGAAAAAGCGAGTGGTGGGCAGACGAGTCGTATCTCTGAGAGCTCGGCAATGGGACAAGAGTCACCAGTGTTCGACGCTCTCGCTCTTTTATCTTCCTCCTTTCTAATCCTTCGACTTGGCGAATATTTCAGCTCTTGCTCCTTTATTTCTTCTCACTCTCTCTCTCTCTCTATACCCCTCTCCCCCACCCCCTTTTTTTCTCTTTCTCTCGATGAACCTTGGTGACCTGAGATGAGAGGGACGGAATTTTATCAGAAGCCAAAGGGCGGGGGCGCGAGGTCGAACGGTCGAACTTCTTATAAACCGTAAAGAGGATTCCCAGTCATTAGATCGTTTCGCCGGAGGCTTGATGCGAGCGCGATGAAGCTTTTTCGACCGCGATTTTCCACGGGAAACAAAACCTGGATATATATATACGCATTTCTGACCCGCGAGCTCTCTTCTTTTTCACGGAATGCGCGTAAATCGAATGAGCTTATTGCTTAGTTTGTCGTAAGAGGATTATTATTTTGTCGTTTTCTCGCTCGTCTTTGGGCGCGTCAGAGGTAACGAAATTCACGATACGAGCACGAAAGCCAGCTCGCAGCAGTCGCCAGTCCGGAACACACATACGGAGGACGCGCGCGGATGCGGACGGAAAATCGAGAATTAGCAAGGGATGCGCAGGTGCGGCCTAAGAGCTTTCCAGCTCGCCGGGGAATATTGTTAAAACTTTTCCCTACTCGTCCAGGTGGCGTTACGAGATGCACCAGTGAACCGCTCTCGCTCCTGGACACGTGAGATTCCGTAATGCGACGACGAATAATTGTCCGAGCATTACGGAGAACACACTCCAAATTCTACTTTCTCATTCATTCTAAATTAATTTTACGGAAAAATCACACGCCAACGAGTTAACGCGTTTCCATTCATGAAAGAAAAGTTAACAAATTAAACTTTTCTTTTTTTTTTCATCACAAGTATTAAAAATTTTTTTTTTATATATTTTTTTTATGCGGTGCATTGAGAGGAGGAAAGATATTGAATTACTTTTTTTTTCTTGCATGCTAATTTCTCATCTTCGAGGGAAAAAAAACGAGCTGGAGAAAAATTGGCGGTTTTGAAGACGGAGGGTGCCTTTTAATCGCCCCGGTTAATATCGTCATGTTCGGGATGTGTATATATTGCGTGGAGCGCTCGGACGTGACTCTGAGAAAAGTATTAATTAAGAGCATTGAGCACCCCGTCGTCCGCCGACTCGATTAAACGTCGAAAAAACTCTGACTTTGTTCTCCCACGTAACGGCCAACTTTCCTGATACCAGGGCAAACTTTGCTACTTTTTACAACGAGATTGAGGACTCTGGTTACGTAGATGCGAGTATAAAAAATTTGCTTACATTTTAACGCATCGCGCAACACAAAGAAGAAAATTTCTTTTCATCGTCAACAAGAGCGAAATTTCATAATAATTTTATATAACGCGCGATCTTTATCATGTTAAAGCGAAATAAATGAATAAATTTGATTCGATTCCGTGCTCTGCAGAAATCTGACAGGTGAATAGATGCATGGTCGGAAGAATGTTTTTCTTCGGAAAAAGAAAAAAAAAAAAGAAAAGAAGAATATCGTGATTTTGGGCAGAAATAAGAGAGAAAGAGAGAGTGAGCGATAGATCACTCGTCGGGCTCTCGAGCTTTTCGCAGTCGGAGCAATTGAGTTAGGAAGGAAGGAACCAGTTCTCGGCAAACACTTCTCCGTCCCTCTCCGGCCCTTTTGACGTTGCCGCGATCTCCGCCCTCCCCTCGCAAACTCCAACGAAATTTATAGGCTTAAAAAAAACAGTCCGAGGGTCTCCCGCTTTATCTGTAATGTACTGATCTTTCCTTCGCTCTCCGAAGGATTCCCGAACGGCCACGTGGCCTTTCCTACAATCACGATCGGAGTTTTCCCTCTCGCGAGAGTGCAAGCTCCAATTCTCAGGCTCTCGTCTGCACAACAGCCATGATTCACGTCGAATCCGAGCTCGTTTCAATATTTTTATAACTTATTTATCATCTCTATATAAATAATATTATAAGCACATTAGAAAGCATTATTGAAAAATAAAACTTATAAAAGCATTAAAATATTTTTATACAAAATTTGTAAACCACCTAGTGTATTTAAAAATTTTTTTTTATCCGTTCTATGGATAATGAAAAATTTTTTCAAGTACTTTGGACTGATGGAAAATTTTGAATCGAATATGGTGTTGGCATACGTGAACGTGATTCGAGTCAAGGAGGGCGAACAATCGCTTAGGTAAATATTCACGTGCGGGCGAATCTTGCTCGAAGAATATACACACGTAGGACTGATTTCTAGTGGATATGTGGGCTCTCTGATACTCTCCTTCTACGATTAAACTATACTTGAACATAGGGGCTCCTAATTGGAGGGTGCGTTGAAACGTCGATTCATCTCTATTCCTCGTGTTGCACTTTGTCGAATAAATAAACAGTCAAATTCTGATAATATATATAGTGTATTCATGTTTTTCCGAATATTCAAAAAATACTGAACTGTCGAAAACGAACGATAAACAAAAAAATGTGTTTGTATGTTTTCGTGTGTAAACAAAGTCCCAAATTTATTCGAATCACGAAAAAAAATGACAGATTTGATAAACTGGATTCCACGTAAGAAGGAAATCACGAATGTCTCATATCGTTGCCATTATTTATCGTCGCCGTATACATTTGCATTCGAGAAAATCTTATTCCGATCTTTCCACATATCGAGAAGTAATTCAGGACGTATAAGAATTTTCGGAGATACCCACGACTTCCGTCGCGTTTCTCCGGAAACGAGACTGGGAGTGAAAAAAAGTTTGAGACTAGAATTTCGTTCGAGATATGTCAACTGAATTAAATGCAACGTAAAAAGTATACTTTTTAAAATATATAAACTTATAAATATAGAAATGTAAAAAAATTTAATATTTTGACTTTTTCATAAATCACAGAGTAACAAAACCCATGATTTGAAAAAATAAAATAATAAATTCTTATAAAAAATATGTTAGATTCGCTGCAATCCATTAGTCTCGTAAAAATAGTGAAAGTTTGTCAGTCGTCAATGGGATTCGCTTGATCAGTGCTAATGAAAGTCTACGGCAAAATTCGTCGAAATCATCATCAAAGAGTTCCGCGTACCGAGTCGATTCGTCAGTGAACGTTAACCTTAACGGACGTTACTTCGGTAAGAGCTTTTCGAGAAATTTGGAACCCTATCTCGTCTGTGGTCCGGCCGAGTCTTCGCGGTTTAGCCGTAAACTTGGCGCGCGCTTTCCCTCCTTACGTCGCTCACGAAGATGCTGACGTCCGCAACTTAAACTTGACCCGCTTGACCCTCGTATATTTCTTATCGCGAATAGACCAGGACCCGGAAGAATCTTCCCCGACCAGCCAACTTCTGGACTTTAAGAAAGCCCAGCAGAGAGTAACATTCCTTTGACCAAATATACGTTTCGTGAAAGCCCAAGAAACAAACTTCCTAATTGCGACTTTCCTATACAATTTAAACTGTATACACATTTTCTTGCATATCACACACATATTTTTTTTTATTTTACCATCAATGTAATTACACGGAGAGAATTTAAAATTAATTTTTGTGGCGAATTTCACGGTAAAAATTACCGTGATATATTTCAATGCGGTGATAAGTGAGAAAAACCTAATAATTTGTATGCGATAAGTTTTTTTAAACTCACGTTACAGAAAAATTCAAATACGTAACTGAAATTTTAATAATTTTAATCAAAGACGCACCACAATTTTTATTTAACTCTCATTAAATTTTATAATAAATCTGAAACCAAATGATTGAAAAGGCGATACTTTTTTATAGACACTTTTTTATATTTATAAAATGTAAGTTTTGCATATTTTATTATACATAAAAATTTACTAGGAAACCTGGTAAAATTTTCTATCTGAAGAAGAATTTCTTTTTTTTTTCGTAAAAATCTCTGTTGTACTAATAAGCAAATTTTCAGGGTTTTCATCTGGTTACTGTTACTGCACGGTAATTTTTGCATATTAACCGGTTATTTTTGTTTTATTTCAATTTAACTGAAAAATAAAAAAAAATGTTGAATAAGAAAATATTCTTTTCTTGTGTATTTGTTACGTGTGAGAGAGAAAGAGAGAGAAAGAAAATAATAGTTGGTCCCGTGAGGAAGAAGACGAGACAGTTGGGTGTGTAGAAGCAGGGAGGAAGGATCTTTGGCGCATCTGGTTCGTGCGGTAGGGCTGTACACGCGATAGGGAGCCGATTACTTATGCGAACCGCGCGAGCTCGCTCCCCTACTCGGCACAGAAGCTCCGAGTCGTTACCCGCCCGGTAGCCGGTTGTACGCCGTGAGAACGCAACGAGAGCGACGAGGATAAAAGGACGAAGAGAGACGAGACTTCTGAGGACACCAAGTTAACGCGAACATATAAATTAGCGGACATCTTAGCAGGCCGCTTGCAACTTAGTCACGTACCGGGTTTAAACTTGACAGGAGAAGATTTCCCGCAATGCCGAGAGAAAGACCGCCCAACGGCAGGAGAATCGAGACGGAAGCCTGACACGTCCGAACACACACACACACACACGCACGTCAACTCGATATTTTTCGTATAAATTTTTTACATTTACTTCACTATTTTCAACACATTTTTTAAATAAAATAATTAATAATCTGAATAAAAATTTATGAATGTATACTTGAATGATAAACTTTTTGTTTTTTGTTGTTGAAAGATTTTAAAAATGACCTTAAGACAAAGTCATTTTCGTTGGATAACATGTTTCGAGGTTATACTCTCTGTTTTTCGGGCGATACTTCTTAAGAATTCTGTTCAAAAGTTTTGGAAACGCGTATACATTCCTCGTGGAAGAGCGATACAAGGGACAGAGGAATTTTCGATTTATGGGCTCCCGGAGGACCGTAGAGCACACCGGTGCCAAGTCCAAAGTTAAGGATAGAAAGGCGCGCGGCGTGGAAGGGCCGAGGGCCAAGTCGAGCAGTTTCGGATCTCCATGCCGGTATTCCCGAGGGTCGTTCTCGCAGTGCGGTCAGAGTGACAGGGTCGCCGATTAGGTACACAATATTTCGCGTCCGAAACAGCATCTGCGTCATACTCATTGATCAGTCGCACCGGAGACTCGCCGGGGGATCGAGGGGGCAAATTTTGACAAATTTCGATCGGCCATGTATACCGACATTTTACATATACAATATTAAAGCATTTTTTTATACACAAGAGTACGTCTCATGGAAAAAGTATCATTTTAATGATAAAATACGAAATAAGAACGAAATAATAAAGCGATTTTATCAAAATTAAAAGTAAATAATGAAATAAATAAACAAAATATTGTATAACCGGGTTAAAAAATGTAAAAGACGACTAATTTTTGAAGGGAGCTGTCGCGTTTGTACTAGCTAAAGGTTAAAGATTAGGGAAAGGGAGTAAAGGCACTTTGGCCAATGCCGCATGAATATCCCTTCAGCTGGGCGCTCATTGCCGTCGTCGTCGTCGTCGTCTTCGAGTCTCCCTCGATATTTCCGAGGTTGCCTCGATATTGGTGGATATGGGAGAAAGGGTAGAGAGCTCGCAAACGCTTATAGTCGAAACGGAAAGGGTTTCCCGTGGCGGCGCAGGAAGACCGGAAGGGCTGCGGGGTTATAATGAAATATAGCTCGGTGGCGTATATCTCGCGGGCTCTCTCGCACTCGCGGCCGATGTCGCTGAGGGAACGACGTTACGCTTCGTATAAGACTGCATTAAGATTATACCTAGGCGCGTTGCGGCTGAAGGGCGAGTTATCCCGGAACCGCTTCGGGGGGTTTTCTTCGAGAAAATATCGTTATACGCTCCGGGGAGAGAGACGAGTAGAGAGAAAGGGAGAAGGAGGATATCCCCGCGCGAGTTAGAAGAAAAGGGTGAAGAAGGAATAAATATATAGGTGCACCGAGTGGTAGAAACTTGAAGGGCGTAACCAGACGAGATTCGACTCCGGTGCTCGTCTCGGTCCCGTCCTTATCCACCGGAAAAAAAGGGGACGCTCTCTCTCTCTGCGCGCTCGCTGTATTCATCCTATACACTGTTTTAATCAAGCCGGATTTGCTGCGGCAAGCCTCCGCTCTAACTTTCGTTTTAGCTACCGCCCCCGTTCTCGCGATCCTTATATACACTCTGGAGCTTTTCTTGCGGTCGCTCTCTCTCTCTCTTTCTTTAGCGATTTATTGTACGACGTAGTATATGTGACACGTGTTTCCTCGCTCAGGTTATTCCTTATTCTCGTTTCCACCCTTTCGTGCAATTTCTCTCGGTGTTTGAGAAAAAAAAAACTTTAAACTCTTATATTGTTCTTCGCTGGTTTCTTTATTCTTAAATTTATTTCACCTTCCTATATGATGCCCCTTTTTTTATCGTTTTTTATCGAATGGGAAAAATAATTTTTTGGAAAATAAAAGAAAAGCAGAGGTTGAACGTCGTGAGTTGCGGACGGGAAGGACACCCGAGGAATTCGTTTAATCTTGGCCACAGGACTTTGGAAAGGAAGGAAGGAAGGAAGGAACATACGACCCGGACAATATGGTGGCCGGCGAGGCTGAGAAAGCCCCGGAGCGCTGCGGAGCGGTCAGTATGCAATATGCCAACCCTTGCCAGCACCGAGCGTTCTCCAACGGCTTTTCTCTCCGCTTTCCGTCCCGCCATCTTGATTCCTCCCCCCCTTCTCCTCGTCCTGCTTCTTCTTCTTCTTCTTCTTCTTATTCTGCTCACCCTCATCCTCCTCAGGACCTTCGAATCCTCGGGTTTGAGAATTTAATTACAGTATAGTGCCTACATTGTAGCTCCAGCCGGCCCGGAAATAAACTCCCCATTGTCGTCGCACAAAGCTTCTATTTGTCGCGACGACTACGCCGCCGCCGAGACCTTCGACGCGAACCCGAGATCGCCATTCCGCCCGCAAAATCATTTCCGAACTAACGAGCAAGAAAAATCAATTAAAATCGTGTTATATATTCATTTGTATATCAACGCGAAACATATTTCAACGAAATTCCCGATGTATATGTTGTATTAATTATAACACTCCGGACTCGTTGTTTATTTACAAATTAATCGACCGGGGGAAAGTTTGCGCTTTTCTCGTTTTTGTATACGAAACTCTCCTCGAGGCTTTACCCGTGCCGCGCGCGTCTTATCTCCCGCGAAGAAAACTCGGCTCGTTCGATGTAATCAGGCTCGAACCACATCGCGTTTAATTATAAATTTTCGAGGTTGTGCTCATGAGAGAGACTTAACGCGCCAGCTCGGCACAAGAGTTCACGCCAGAAGAGTGTGTATACTTCCTACCTCATAGCTCCCGCGACCACCAACCTACCACCCCCCCTCTACTCGTACTTTCATCCCCGAGACAACTCTCTGCATCCTTGCACACTCTCTTTCTTTGCCTCATACTCGCTCGTGCCGGGCTTCATGAATTATTGCTTCTTAATACGCGGTAAGCAAGAGCGCAGGAAGCTGATAATAAAATACTCGAGTCATAACGAAGTCTTAGCGCGGCTAAATTGAGAGCTCGCATGAAAAAAAAACGATATTTTCCCAAGTTCCTCTTCAGCAGCTAGGCTTCATTATTAATTAAGGATACATGAAAATAATTGTCGGTATATATATCGAGGTGGAAATCATTTTCGAGATTTTTCATAAAGATTTTTCGACGTGCTTGACGCAAGCTTGCACTTTTTTTTAGATATATAGTATATTTTTCGTGTCGAGAAAGTCGATTCTGGGAATAAAAGTCGAGTCGGTGAAAGATTGATAATCGGATGCACGAGAGAGATTCGTGCACGATCGGGAGTGATGTCTGAAAGAGAAGCTTTCGGAAGTTTTCGATGAGCCGGGATGGAAAAATGCGGCGAGCGGACTGATGCTCGAGACCGGCCTGTCGCAATTATTCATCGCGCCGGGGGCCGTTAAAATCGCTGTCAAGCCGGTCCAACCGGTGAATCGATAATTGCATCGAATATCGTCCAAAGTTTTCGACATCGCGGAGGAAGTGCCCGTAATCGCGGCATCCCCGCGATCTCTCGCGCGGTATAAAAGACGAAAATAAAATCGAACGAATATAAGGGCAAAGGGTTCGGTCGACGCGAAAAGGAAAGAAAAAAAAAAGAAGAAAATTTCGATCGAGCTTTCGTTTAGTCGAGAGAATCATGGTACACGCTTAATCGAGCGTGTACCCAGCGCTATATTTATAGGAATGAGCCGGAAGGGGCCCACAAAACTTTTCGATGAAATCGCGCGCGCCATGGTCGAAACTTGGCCCCCGCTCCCTTTTTATTCTCCCCGCGGTAGTTTCCGCATATACCGAGAGATGCAAGCGTGGAATAAGCTCGTAGGCGAATGCATTATTCGATATGAGCTCCCCGAGTCGGCCAGAGGGAAAAGTCGAGTTTTCGGTTCGGTCGAGCGTGGATCGCGAGCTTCCGCGCGCCCGGTATTATTCGTAAGAGGATGGTTGTATAAGCAGATTTTGGCTTCGTACGCGATATTACCGCTCACACTCTCACCGAATTCGCATTCGATATATATAAATGCTCATGGGATGGGTTTAATTGCCCGCGAGTTAATTAAACTGTAATTCAATCGTGCGAATTCGCCGATGTTTTATCGCGCTCCCTTATTTCTCTCTCTCTCTGTTTCTCGCTGTACGCGAGCCCGTGCATCGCTCCTGCATCACCGAGGGGGTCGAGACTCGGTGCAGCCTTCCCATTTTCTGGCAATAAAAAAAACACAACGTTTCCCTTTGTACATTAAAAACATTCCCGTTGAAGGGAATAACATATAAAGAAAATACAACGCAATCTTATTCTCAATTAATTGTTCCACTACAGTAAAACTTTCGATGAATTAAAATCTAGTCAAATATATTGTAAAAAATATTTTAATAATCCGTAAAATATATTACACATTTATAAATTTATTAATAGATAAAATTGAGTGAATAGAAATTGGAAATAAATTAACTTTTCACTCATTTGTATAAATTGTAAATTTTTCTATGCTGCGATGAGAAAAAGAACGTATATGTATGAAAGTTTTCGAAAGGGAGCGACTTTTTTCCTTCTTGTTTCGAAACCGGTTCGCTCTCAGCCGTACTCTCGACCTGATTGGATGAATATTAAACTTCCGCAGTGACCACGACGGCAAACATTTCGGGGTGCACACATCGGCATGCATATCAGAATATTTCTCGTTTCGCGAGACCCTTGAGACCGGGGGGCTCCATCTTGCGATTGAAATATGTATCCGTCAGGCCAGTATATACGACTAACTCAAACATATCCGAGACCGAGAAAAATGTTACAACCTCGACCCAAAAAGAAAATTTTTAAATATATACGTCCAAGCATATATATACTGTATTTTCAACTACGCTGTAAAAAATTTCGCAGCGTTAACCAAATTGTGTGAGTGGTAAAAAACGTAGAGCGGTATGTTATTTCCTGATTTCACGGAGTTAAAAATCAATGTTTTCAGCTACAGGAATGGGCAGAGCTCGATGCTTTCTTAAAAAATGAAAATTTTTCAATGGGTGATGCTTATTGCACTATTGACGAAATTAGCATCAGCAATTTTGAAAAATTTTCATTTTTCAGAAAAGTATATCGAGCTCCGTCCATCCCCGATACCAGAACATTATTTTATGACCTATAATTCAAATATTGAGCAAATCGATCCTCCAGGATATCTTTCCTTAATCAGGTTTGAAGGGAAGCATAATTATTTCCAGGAACTGGATAGTTAAATATAAAATTTTTTTAAAGGAAATATATAGAGATCAAGAATGGTGTTAAATTAACACTATATTTTTACACCAAATTTTTTTTATATATATTCATATAATTTCCAAATAGAAAATAAATTTATTTTTTCATTAAAAAAAAACTTGTAAACGTGTAATTTGTATGGAAATGACTTTAAAAAAATGTATATTTGGAATGCAGAGTGTCGAACGCGCATGAATTCGGGCCCCGTTGCTAATTTCCCCTAGTGGATCCCCGTGGTACATAATTGTCGAGAATGACGAGGACGTTTACGGAAGAATGCAATTTAGTTTACGTTCGCCCGATGGAATTATCGATGAAAAGCTTTTTCGCATCGCGTTCTCGCTCGACGGGCGAGAGAGAAGAGAAAGAGACAGAGAGAGTGAGACAAGGCTGGCAATTATCTTCTTGAAATTAAGGTCGCCGGGGAGTTTGCTCGAATCTTGACGGAAGCGAACCTCGCTGAAGGGAGAGAAAGAACGGGAGAGGGAGATCTCGGCTACGCTTAATTTCATGGACGTTCTTCCTCTATGTAAGACACGAGAGAGAGAGACACAAATATTAAACGAGAGAGAGAGAGATTATTCCCGTGCTTTCCAAGCTCGAGAACTTTGGAGCATGCACGAGCAAGAACAATCGTGCACAAAGCTGGGACACGTTTCATGGCGCAGAAAACACACAGACTGGACAAGCCAAAATTTCGAAAATTTTTCACTAGCTAACACGACAAAAAATGGAGTAAACAAAAAAAAATTAAATTTTCAACTTACATTCGTATATATATTCTGCCGTATTTATTTAAACTGAGAGCTTTATACACTACCGCTCAAAAGTATTTAACCACCTAGTAAAATATATTTTGTAAAAGTTTGAGTGAAACTACTTCATAATTATTTTAACTGTTTACTAGCAATTTTTAGACATAACAATAATCCAGTTTTTTAATGTTGGACTCATCTATGTGTCCACCTTTATTTTTAATAACAGCTACAAATTTTTGTGACTTCAAAGATTAACTTTGCAGAAATTCCGACAATAACACTATTTTGGTTTTATGACCAGGAGTCGGCAAATAACAAATAAGCTGTTTACGATTTTACCGTAGATAAATATTTTGTGGTGTTATATACAAACATGCAATGAAACCTTATAAATGATTTCTTTAAAATGTATTGTTTGTACCTTAAACAAAAAATGCAGGTGGCCAAATACTTTTGAGCGGTAGTGTATATTGATGGAAAAGTTATTGGCAAGGAAAAGACACGCTGGCGTGGATGAAATCGTTCGATCGAAGTTAATTACTGCCAAATTCCAGACATAATTAAATCGAACCGCGAGAGTGCAAACCCCGGGGTATATAGAGAAAATATAGTTTTATCGCGGGAAGCAGCGAGTCGGTGAGCTCGTCGTGAAACTCGGAACGATCGACTTTTGTTCGGAGCTTTTCGGCGTTGAGCGATTTTCGTCCTGCGGGAAAGAAAGAGAAAGAGAGAGAGAGAGGCGGCGGCGCGGTATATTTTTTGCCGGGGCGAGTCCAATAAAGTAGAAATGACATGGCGGAGAGCGACTCGCGCGGGCTTTTCTTTCGAAAGAGTTGGAAAAGGAGGCTTGGGAGCTGCCTCGAGGCGTCCGGCCATTCAGGCATCGGAGACTCATTAATTATAAGAAAACAGCGCGCGAGCGGAGGGAAAAGTCGGCTCGAAATTTCAATGCCGCGAAGAGTTTCCTCGGCAGCTCTTTGAGGCTTCCCGGACACGTTAAATTTATGTACGATCTTTTTTGCATTCCGATCTGTCGAAAATGCGGAGAATAAGCGATGACTTATCGCGATTTTCGCAGCTCGATTCCTCGGGAATGAGCGCGGCCTGCTGTGCTCTGTAACTTTTCGACTCTGGCAAGAAGAGTATTGCAGCTAGGGGATCGCGACGCGGCGGAACCCTTTGACGCGCGCGAACCCGTCTTGTGTCCTCGCACGTCTTATCCTAATAACAAGCGGCATTAATCACTGGTGCGCTACCGTGCAATTACCGCGATGACGACGTTCCCTCAGAGCGAGACCGATCTATACGCGCACGGAGCGAGATTTCGGGACTCGGAACGCCGACGATGTGTGCGAAAGCAACCCCGCGCGCCCGCACCATCCTCTCTGGGGAGCGCTGAGTCAAAGAGCCTCGCCACTAGATTGTCTCTCGCTCTCGCATCCTCCCACGGAAATTCGATTAAAATGTTTCTTCGATGAATCTCCGATTCGACGAGTCACAACATTTTTTTTATATACGAAATATATTTTATTTAATATGTTATATGTTCGCGAGATAAAAAACGTATTATTTTCTAAATGTTGTGATTTAAACGAAAACCAAACGTCGAGACGGTAAGATTCTCTGAGATGACTGTGAATTTTTAGAATATATGTTTCTTAACGTACTTGATAAAATGTTTTCTGTCATATTTGCTGGAGACATTTTGATGAATATCGTGTAAACTTTTCTCCTTGATTTATTCACCCAGTTTAACATGTATGTATAATCTTTTTACTAGCGAATATCTATGTATCACCAAAATTGAATTAAAATCTTATTTTAAAAAAGGATAAGAGGTCTCATCTTTTTTTTTAGAATACATCCGCAGCACTGACATTTTTTAAATAGTATTTTGAAACAATACTATAAATTTGAAACACTGAACTACTTTTCGTATAATTACTGGGAACTATGACACTCAATTCAACTCGTCGAACTGCTACGAAACGTTTTTCGGTAACGAACTATACCTTGTAAGACCCGATACGTCTTACCCCGACACTTTACACTGGCCAACTGATTCCAAATTTCGTCATAAAACCGATTAAGGCCTTAATCGGTTTTTCCCTCGATCTTGACTAATCACCATGGAAACAATAATGACCGAGGGATTAACGAAAATTTGAAAATTTTTTTTTCCTCGTTACGCTCGACGAATTTTCTCTCTTTTTTTTTAGTGTATATACGATCCCCGAACTATTCAGGTATATTGGATATAAATAATAGAAAATTGAGTTGCAAGTTGTGTTTCACATGAGCTGAGAAAATTAAACGTGTTCGAGGACCTCTAGCCTGATTTTTCGAGAATCGAAAATAGGAAGATCATAAAATTTTAAGTGGTAGTATCTTTTCGTGTCCTCGTCGATATCGATACCTTTATAATAGGTAATTCTTGAAAATTTTTCCAAGACGAAATGAATGATTCAAACATCAAGATCATTATTTCCAAAGCAGCGCACGTTGAATTTTATTTAATGAGTAGAGACCAGCCAAAAGTTTATGGGCGCTCCATAAAATTTTTTTCTTTCACTTTTTGCATATTTTTTTAAGATAACAAAATACTTTATTTCTTTATAAATCATAAGAAAAATGTATAACTGTGTCTTAATTTTAATGAGACATTCAAATGATCAATCAAGAATTTTTATTTCGATCAAAATAAAATGTGTGAGAGAACAGAGTAAAATCTTTTTTTTCCCGCCGCGTTGTATTCTACTTTTAGCCCGAAGACACTTCGGCGAGCTCCTCGCCTTTAACAGAGTTGGGAAAGAGAGAAGGAGAGCGCGGGGAGTGTATTTACGACGTTACAATGCCCCACGGGCTAATCCTCGGCCGGGCGTCCCTGCGAGAGCTTTCGAGAGACGTGGAGCATGAGCTAGAGAGCGAGGTGGATGCCGGGGGTCTCGGTAGCGATAGAGGCGAGGACGGAAAAGCGCGCACGGGGCCCGGGCTGTCCTGCCCTCAGGCATTTCGCGAAAATCCGTAGAAACGCCGCGAAGCAACGAATTCCACGTTCTCGCCGCTTATCCTCGAGATCGCGGCGAAGAACGCCTTCGGAAATACCAGAAATTGGCTCGAAATGCAGCCGAAAATTCATCAAGGAATAAGCTCTCGGCTAATCAATTTTCATACCGTGTTCGAAGCTGCGAATTATTCGCCAAGACTCCGCGCAATAATCAGCATGCACCCGATATGTCGCGATTCCGAATATATATTTCGAATTTTATTCCTTTTGTCGCCAAAAGTATTTCGTCCGAGTCGTTGTTCGTCAAAGTTCTGCTCTCTATCGCGACACGACAAGTTCTGGATAATTATATTATTTCACCAGTTCTGCATGGGAAAATATAGGACGAGGAAAATAAAGTGTATGAAATTTAAGATGGACGAAAAGAGGCCGGAGCTCGAAGGCGAGAGAAAGAAAGAGAGGCGTTTTAAGGACTGAAAATCCTGAAAGTGTTCTCGAGGGTGTTCTCTCACTCCTCGGGGCGCTTGATTGCCAACCACCAGACATCCACCCTTGGCTCAAAGCAGCGGTCTAGTAATAAAGACTCTCGATCCGCAAGATTTTCTCTCTCTCTTTCTTTCCTCTTTGGCTCCCCTCTCCCAATCGGGCACTAATACCGCGGACCCGACACTCTTCTCCCCTCTCGCCTTAATTGACACAATTTTTACACGCCCCAGGGAAAATTTCTCGCGACGTCTTTTTATTTCGATGTGTAACTTTCGCTCCTTACAATATTTTTTTTTATATTAAGTACGAAATAAAAGTGTACAAATTTTCATTGAATTACACATCAACTCTGAAAAGTCAAGGTTAGTAGAAAATTCAAATAAATTCAAAAAACTGATCCAAAAATCAGTTTTTTGGCTTTTTTAATGTGAATTCTTGAATTACGCCGCGAATATTTATCATTTTTTTATCTACGGGAAATTTCCGATCGAATAGGCTCTTAAGATCGAAAAAAAAAATTTTCAAGAAATTTGGTGAGTCACACTGGGTCTCGTGGACCCATGAAAATTTCAATTAGCGATATCTTTTCTTTGTCTTGATGAAATCAACTTTATAAAGTGTGATTTTTAAAGATTTTTGCAAAACTAAGCGAATGGCGTTGGAATTACGTTAATACATGCATTTTTTAAAAAGTTATGATACCTTGAAGATTTTTGAAAAAATGGAAAGGGGTATACCTTAAAAAATTGGCAAAATTTTTTGAATTTTTTTTTTTCGATTTTAAGACCTTATTCGATCGGAAATTTTCCGTAGATAACGAAAATGCTACTTATTCGACGCGCAATTCAAGAATTCATATTGAAAAATTCAAAAAACTGATCCAAAAATCAGTTTTTTGGCTTTTTTAATGTGAATTCTTGAATTACGCCGCGAATATTTATCATTTTCTTTATCTACGGGAAATTTCCGATCGAATAGGCTCTTAAGATCGAAAAAAAAAAATTTTCAAGAAATTTGGTGAGTCACACTGGGTCTCATGGACCCATGAAAATTTCAATTTGCGATATCTTTTCTTTCTCTTGATGAAATTAACTTCATAAAGGGTGATTTTTAAAGATTTTTGAAAAACGAAGCGAATGGCGCAAGATTCACGTTAATACATCAATTTTTCAAAAAGTTACGACGCCTTGAAGATTTCTGGAAAAATGGAAAGGGGTATAGCTTCAAAAATTGGCAAAATGTTTTGAATTTTTTTTTTCGATTTTAAGACCTTATTCGATCGGAAATTTTCCGTAGATAATGAAAATGCTATCTATTCGATGCGAAATTCAAGAATTCATATTGAAAAGTTGAAAAAACTGGTCCAAAAGGTCAATTTTTTGGCCTCAAATAAATAACATTTTCGTTATTTACGGAAAATTGCCGATCAAATAGGCTCTTAAAATAGAAAAAAAAATGTCAAAATATTTTATGAATTTTTTGAGGGAGGGTTGTTTTTGAAAGGTCTTGTTTGTTGCTACTGACACTGCGGGTTTTGGCCTCTGCACGCCAACGAGAACAACGATCGAAAGAGGCAAGAAAACCAGACGACCGTAAGTATTAAATAAATCTCCTTAAGCGGATTAGGACGCTGGCTTTCCGGTATTTTAACGGCGCGTTTTCCGCGACCTAACGCTGGATTAGCTGGACCCCAAACAGATTTCTTCCGCCTTCCTCCTTCTTTTGTACCCCCGCACGCACTCTTTTCGCAAGTTCGTTGCATTTTCACACCTAACACGCAACAGCAGTTTTTTTTGGAAATAAATTGCAATAAACGTATCATGATTGAAAGATCAATTATACAATCATGCAAATATTTCGATACTTTTTTCATTACCGTAAAAGTCCAAAAGTAAAGGAAAAAATAACAATAAAGTATATCTTTCAAGGCGCCATCCATATTTTTGTCGAGTGGAGGAGCCGGCGAAGAAAAAACGACACTGATGTATGAAAAAACATCAGAACAAATGAGAAAGCCTTGGGAAAATGATAAAAGTGAGCCAATCGCGCGAAAAATTATTCCCAGAGGAGGCTGTCGGGATATTCCGGTGATTCTTTTTGTCCGCAAAAATAATTCGATGAATTTGGACGAAAATAAAAAGTAAGAAAGAAGGAGAGGGAATGAATAAGGGGAGGAAATATACAAGGACTGGAGGAATAAAGAACGAGAGAGAATAAGAAAGGGAAATATTTTTTTTGGGATAATGTTGTGGGGAGAAATTGAATCTTATTCAAAAGGCCGGAAGTAAGGTCTGGCGTGCACGCAGTTTTCTCAACGAGTTGGAAAGACAAGGTGGTTCTCGCCGCCGTCGGCTAAATAGCTAACTTCGCACAACTATCCCAATAGATTATGATTATTGTGGAGGAAAGCTCTGATTTATGCAATTATCATAAATTTCGCGGGGCTCTCCCTCCCTCCCTCCCTCCCTCTCTATCTCTCTTTTCTCTGACTTCAGTTTCCCTTGGCGTCACCTCCCCGTGCCGTCTTCCGTATGCTCCGGGCGATCCTATCCTCCTATTCAACCGGATTTCAATGGGGAAATTATGTTCCCTTGGTCGCTCTTCCCACCGGGTCTTATCCCGAGTTTTCACGATTAATAATAAAAAAAAACGAGATATGAAGGGGAAAAAGGCGATATAATAAAAATTAGGAACGGCTGTACCGGAGTTTCGGAAAATTTGTTATTTATTGGACGTCGATTGCGACTCGGAGTTGCGTCGCTTTGATTCTACTTTTTGAAAATTTCTTTTTATATACTTTATTTTTTTCAATTTTCGCTTCAAGAACATAATGTTAGGTAATATTAAGTTTTAAGAAAAATTGAAAAATGTTCCGTGTACAAAACCATACGTTCAATTTTGATACAATCATTATTTTCAATATAAAGAATTTCATTAAACAATTACGGATAATTGCAAAAATTGTTGTTAATCATTGTATTTTACAAGAGAAAACATATATCCAAAGGAGGAAACGACGCTCGCGCTCGTGTGAGAAACTCGCAACCCCGGAGACGCAAACATATTTTATCAACAGTCGAAAAAAATGATTTCAAGCGAGGACATTACCGACCAAGAAACAAAAGGGAAACCGAGTTTTACTTTTATTACCGACAATCGAGCTTTTATCTCCAGAAACGCAAGTCAGGAGCGACCTTACCGACGGAAAGGTACGAAAGCTCGCAGTCGAAAAATTATCGGCAACGAGAATTCGAGAGAAGAGTTTTTCTGCCTTGCCGACTGGGCGAGCTTTCGGGAAAGGAACGATGGCGCCCTCTGATGGAAAATCATGGAAGCTTCTTCGATAACGGGGAGAATGGCGAATAAAAAGTTTGAACCCCCCACCCCTCGGAGCGGCTAGTATCGGCGACGCACGGTAGAACTTTAGAAACTTCCCCGCCGGGCAAACAAGGGGAAAAAGCGCTCGCGAGCGGACGAACGGCCGGTTCGTTCGCGCAACCTGCCAACAGTTCGCCAAACTTTTTTCCCCCTCCCGTTCTCCCGGCCCGAAAAGTTTAAAAATCGTTATTGCCCGCGAATATAAGCAGCACGCTCGGTGAGCCCGCTGCGGCCACTTCCTTCTCATTTCTCATCACGTTTTATTGCAATTATTTCTTCGAGTCCGCCGCTTTACTTCGGAACTCGCTAATAGCCAGTTTCTTTCGAATTAATTGAAAAATTG
The DNA here is from genome assembly GCA_030522545.1 of Cremastinae sp. A BG-2022a. Classification (NCBI taxonomy): domain Eukaryota; kingdom Metazoa; phylum Arthropoda; class Insecta; order Hymenoptera; family Ichneumonidae; species Cremastinae sp. A BG-2022a. Next base: position 36,611 of record JAPYYW010000381.1, on the reverse strand, counting down.
TTGGCGAACGAAACGAACGGAAACTCTTTGCGAAACTTTGTTATTTTCATCCAACGCGATTTAAAGTTCGCCCACGAGAATACGAGCTATTTCTTTTTTCCCATCTTAAATCCATATATCTCGAGATTAAAACGCGATGAGCCACTTCTTGAATCCTGTATACATGTTTATTCGACGATCAAAAAATCAAAGACTCTCTGTTACGTATGTACACACTCTACAGTCGCGAATTTTTGGCTTCCGGTTAATTAAAGGAAGCACCGAAAATGATCAAAAAAAGAAAAAAGTCTGCGATATATAACGCCAGAGGGAGGATAATGAAAAACGAATGGTGAGACGAGGAGAAAGAAAGGTCGCGCAATGAACAAACATTTTAGAAAGTTAAATGAAATCAAGTTGAGTGAGGAAATGAGCGGACTATGCGGTAAATGAATTTTCCGAGGCAGGGCCGCGGCGAGGGAAGCAGCCCGAAGGCCACGTTAAACTTTTTCACCCTTTTAACTCGAGCTCGACGTTGGGCGATCAACCGCAGCGGGTAAGCTCGCGGTAATTATCCCCAAGCAAATATTTGAAGCTGTATAGATTCTCGATTCTATATACACCATATAAAAGAGGGTGCAAAAGCGAAGGCTTTTCTCCCATAGCCGCTTATATTTGCCAAGGGAACTCGATCTCGTCGTTCGCTCCCTCCCGCCCTCCCAAACAAATCTATATACGTCCGTCGTATATCAACCAAACAAAAATTCGTCGAAAAACGAGCCGGCTCTCTTCAATAACGGCCAAAACAATCTCTCCGAGAGCAGCGACCGATAAAAAAATTTTTGCCGTTTCGCGTTCGACCAAACGAATACCGAGACCTTTGATTTTCAATTGATTTTTGCATGGTATGCGTTTCAGAGATTTCGCTTTTTTTTTTCCATGTCCCCGGAAAAAATGTACGGCTTCATTTTTTCATGCGAAAATTCTTTCGTAGATTTTAATTTAAAAATATATGAATTTCCACGAACGTATAGTGGGCGAAGGATTAAAAATCAATGTTCCTTCGAGGCAAAACGCGTTAAATTTAAAAAAGCTTCATATTTTCTGGCAAAAAATCCTTTTGAGTGCAATTTATTATCAATTCTGCGAATTGCAATGTGAATACCAACGTAAAATGCAGAATGTAAATAATGAAAAATTCATATTACTTTATTTGTACGGCAAAAAAGGTAAATTTGCGAGAGAGAGCTTTCATTTTTGCTAGCACAAATGATTCCTTTCATTATAATTTATATTTTCAATTCTCGGAAATAAAATCGTAGAAAATGTGAATTCAGAGTGTAAATAATGAAAAACAAGTAGTACTGCGTTCGTGTTTTTTATATATACACCGAGAGCAGATTTAGTTGAAAAATATTTAGTTGAAAATATTTCGTCGAAACAACTCTTATTTGGTTGAAATAATTAAACTTCGGTTAAATCAACCAAGGATTTAATTCAATTTGCAAAATAATATCGTTGAAAGTATTGAAACAAATATTTTGTTGAATCAACCAATATTCGTTTTCAGTGTAGATGTTAAATCGTTGATTCCTACCTTTTTCGGTGTTGGATGAAGAACGGTCACGGGAACTTGTCGCGGTGTCGTGTTCGGAAGAGACGTTAATTGTCGTGCTGTCTGCGCCTGTTGCTGCTCCTGCTCGATTCTCCTCTCCTCCCTGCTCGACGGCAGCTCCAGTAGATGCTGTATCGAGTGATTCTGTCTCGACCTCTTCGACGCCATCCTGGTCAACAGACACGAAAAGATCTCCATTATAATCGTTTAATTTCATTTTCACTCTTCATCCATATATTCTCTCATCAATAAAATAATATTTCTTATATATAAACACAATTGCAATAAGCACAATAAAATAGCATTCCAAGATTATATAATTATCAGCTCTCGAGCGATAAAAGTGTCGAAAAATCTGCAGAAAATGCCCGATCTGGAGAAAGAAATAAGCCACGAAGGAGAATAAGCAAAGGGAGGAGAGAATTGGTAGATTTTCCTCGTTCCCTCAGAGCGGATGTTTGCGAAAGCGTCTTAGCCACGAGTACATTAGGAAGCGCGAAGAGAACAAAAGTGATTTCAAGCTGGTGACTGGCTGCGATGAGGAGAGGAGAAAAAGGCGAGAAAGGGAGAGATAAGAAAAGAGAGTGAAAAGGAAAGGTGGGAGAGGGGCTGGGAATAAGATAGAGAAAAGTGTGTGTGTGTGTAACGGTGGAGGAGTATCTCGGGGCAGGGTGAGAGGTTGTTCGCGAGAGAGCAGCGCGGGGAGAGAGCTGAAGCAGAGGCGAAAAGAGAGAAGAGAGAGAGCGAGAGCTCTGGGAACTGCGCGATGAACGCCGCGTATACCTTTTTCCAGCGAGGGTGAGTCGAGCTCCTGTGGATATCGGCTAAAACTTTCGCATTTAACTTTTCCGTACGGGAGTTTTGTTCTCTCTCCTTCGCCGGCAGTTCGTGCCCGAGCGAGGTTCGAGCCCGAACGAGGAGAGAAAGCGCCGGCGAGAGTCGCGAGCGTGAATCGCGCGCGCGGCGGCGACGGGGCGGGAGATGAGGGGACGCGCCGCCGAACGACCAACAAAGCTCATCACCGGAAACTTTTCCGAGACAAGGACGGCGAATGCTTCTGGATGGGCGCGAAAGGGATACTCGCGGCTGTATACACACAGGGCGAACGCTGAGAGTTCTTCCGCGTGTGCTAGAGCGAGACCGCCGGAGCAGTTCTCGACTCGCCCGGGACGTGAAAAGCGCCCTCTCTCGCTCTTTTCCTCCCTTATAACATCGCTAAACTATCCTCTATCTGCTCGTTCAATTCACATATACGTACACAGCAAGTTACACTCGTTCTCGAGAGCAGCAAAGTACATCTGCGAGAGTATTCGCTCTCTCTCTCTCTCTCTCTCTCTCTTTAGCTCCCTGCGCTTTTCTTCTCGCTCTTCTTTTCCTCGTCCTTATATTCGCTTTTTCTATCTTTACAACTTTTCTTCTTCTCTTTTCTTCGTGTGTCTCTATTTCTCAACAACCTTTAACTTTTTTCAATCATCAATTTCGATTTTCACGTATTTTTAACATTTCTATCTTTACACACGAAGCAAGTGTAATTTATAAGAAAAATTTTATTATATATGCTTGATAGTCTGAGAATTCTTGAAAACATTAATAAAGAGTAAAATGGTGAAACTTTGTGACAACATTATAACTGAATCATTTGTAAATTTTGCTGCTGTACATATTTATTGGATAAGCACACGGTATAGCAATGCGTTGTACGGCAATTTTTCATGATTTTTTAAAAGCTCGAGCATAATAAATCCTCAATTTTACGTAAATTTTTATGAGAGGCAAAATCGGTAAAAGCACAAAGTTGCGCACGACGACGAAAGTTCGTCCCTGGCTAAATTACTCTCGAGATTTGTGATAAATTGACCTGAAAAATGGAGGAGTGTTTTTCCGGTCGGCGATAGACGAAGTCGACCGCAAAGTTTACATTTTTAATATCGTTTCCGATGTCCAACACATCGATACCGAGTCGGTAATTTTAACCACGCGAGAGGGAGAAGTGGCTTTGGCAATATTCCTCATCGTTTTATATAATATACTCTGCTCGAACGAACTCTTCTCATCTCTTGGTGAGTTCAAGGGAAAGAGAGAGAGAGAAACCGGATGAGGTATAAAAGGAGTATACGGAAGCGAGAGAAAAAAAAAGTCGCTGATATACTTGCTCGAGCGACCGTTAGGAAAATTCCGATAATTAAGAAAACTGGCTAGATCCTCGGAGCCAAGTTTGGCTCGGAGAGGGAGAAAAATGAATGAGCGAAGGAGCAGGAGATGACGAGGGAGGGCGGGCGAGGGAGAAACGAAGCAGATCCGAGCCAAAGAAGCTTCGAGTTGAGAGTGTGTTGGCGAAAAGCTCTGCGCGCCGAGAGAGAGAGAGAAGGAGAGAGAATACACTCCTGTACGTATTTCAGTCATCCGAGGCAAACTTTTGCAAGTTTAATGCCCGGGTACGCTCACGCTCCCGAGTAATTTAACACGACGAAATTAACTTTTCAGTTTTACCGAAAGTTTCGCATCGTCGTCGTCGTCGTCGTCCTTCTCCTCCTCCTTTTCCTATACTCTCTTCGAGACGGAGAAGTGCCGAGGAGTAAGCATTCGGGAGAAACGCAAAAGTGGAAAGAGAGAGGACAAGATATCTGGCACAACTTAACCGCGGTCGAGTTTCTCACTCTCTTCCGCCGTAATCACTCCTCTCTCTCTTTCTTTTTTCATCCCCACACAGTGTACTCGAGCTTGGATATCTTCGCTTTTCCTCATAATTTGAAAAAATTCTCATAAAAAAATCATAATTAGAACGTGAACAGAGCAATTTCCTCATATTATATACAAGTTAAGTAGACTGAAAAAAACACAGTTGTATATACATGTTAGACAGATTTTTATACTAGTAAACCCCACAATATTTTCTGATAAGTCCAGTATTATCGCTATAAATTCGCAACAACGTAAATCTTTACATAAACAAGAGATTTTTTTTTTTGAATGAGCATCAAATTTGCTACAAAAATACACGTTAAATAATGAAAAATGTAAAATTGCATTCACAAACTGCACGAAATAGTCTGTATATATTTTGTTTATTTCTATATTTTTTGTATACAATCGACAATTAATTCAGATGAATGCAAAATTTGACGAATTTCAAGAGGGAAGTGATTATCTGTCGACGAGCTCTCCCCCATCTCTACGAATTAGTAGAGAACGTCTGATAAACGGAGTATAATAAGTTTTCGAGAGAATCAAATGAATGCAGCGAGGAGTGACAAGCGAGGGGAGTCGAATTAATCAATTGACTCCTGGCTCTGCGCGTCTTCGGAGCGCGCTTTGTCAGTCGAGAATGGTATACACGAGGAAATCCTCGGCGCGATATACGTGCGTATCATCGCGCCGAGTCGAGACGAGCGAGCGACGTCGGCCAAATCAATCCCGGGAACATCGAGAGGGAGAAAGTTTTAAACGCGCGCGCCGGGCGTTTCAAAGCCAAAAGCTACCGCTCGAGACCCCGCGTACAATATATGAGGATCGACGAGAAAGTGCGAGAAAGAGAAAAATTGAGGGAAAGACGACGAAGCTCTGCCAATAGTTTCCCCGTTGAACAGTTTTGCTTCTATATATATACATAGCCATTATAGTCGCACGATTGGATAGCTGCCTCTGCTTTACTCTCTCTCTCTCTTTTTCCCTCGACTATCCTCTGCGCCGCCCTCCTTCTCTTCCACTTTATCCCGACCCGAGCCTGCAACGAGTGCTTTTTCAAACATGCATGCGAACTGCACACTTTGCGTACACACTAAAAATCCCCCGCTCTCTCTGTGTGTGCTTATTCACGTCCAGCGAAACTTTTAAACTTTTCGATAATCGCGAAACGATTCGACATCAGAGTCGAATCCTTTTCGCACTTATATTCCATAGCACACACTTTTTGTGAACACGGGATCGATTTTATATATATTTCCACTTTCGTTTTCATTTCCATGCAGCCTTTATCGGTATATTATATAACTATACGATATTTAAGTGTATTTATTTTGCTACGGCTTATAGCGAGACGCGTTGAAAATAATTTTGGTGAGTGAGAACGATGGGTCGATGGAAACCGATTTCTGACATTTTTCGATACGAATGCCTATATGGAATTGGAGTTCAAGACTCAAGGGAGGGATGACACGAAATTGAGGTTGAAAGGCCGCTCGTTCGAACTTCGTGTGTGCAATCTTTATAAAGGGCATCCAAATACGCGGTGGCCCGAAAATTTTTCCTGAATTTCAATCTATATATACATTCTTTTTTTTCTCAAATTACAAAAAAAAATATAATCGTAAGTCGATTGAATTCGAGTCTCTGTATCATGGATTTAGATGATTAAATAAATCGAAAAATGCTGAAAATTAAAATTTCCATTGAGATAATTAATTCTTTCGCTCCATATATTTTAAAATATAAACTAAAAATCTCTTATATTGTGTACACTAAAAGAAACGACTAAGGACTAATATTGATTATTATAAAACTAAATAGTTTTTTCATATCATATTGTCTATTTGAAATTGGTTTTCAGAAATACCATACAAGATTTCGAAATATTTTATTGATCCAGGTATATAAAACATTTTCAATATTTTGATATAAAATTCTCAATTGTCACTTTATATAGTAAAGAATGTCCTGTATTATTGTGATTTCTCTCGGTATTTGAATTTAAAATATTTCTCGAATAACGCTTTTAGAAGCGCAAGCAGCCGGGTTCGTGCGAAGGTATGCAGAAAGAATTTGAAATATATGAAACGTTTCGCATTATTGTAAAAAGTACGAGTGATAAATAGGGAAAATATTCTCGGGACACCCTGTACGGAAATAGGAGCGTGCACTCTGTAAAGTTGCACGCTTCGAAGAATCCCAAAAGCCCGGGCAACAAGCCACTTGGTGAAATTCGAGGACAATGAGCGGCCGACGCAACACGCGGAATTACAACGGCGAAACGAGAACGATGACGGCCTAATTAAAATCCCGGAGGAGAGAGACGGAAGAGGGGGCGGCGAGTTTTCCTTCGCTCCTGCTTTTTGCCCTATAGATCGGGCTCGGAGCCTGCTGCTGCTTATTCTCTCTAGCTCTCGCTCGCCCCCTCCCCTTAACCGGAGACACGACCAAGAGAGCAGTCACGTGGCTTACATTCGCGTTACAACAAGAGATTTTCGCTTGTAACGAGAAAAACGCGCGAGCGACGAGAAATCCGCCAATTAACATGAGCAACGCGGCGGGGAAACTCGCTCAAATTTTTCCACCATTGTCCCTGTATTTTTATTCTTGGCTGCCAAGTTGACTCTCCCGACCCCGTGTATTTTTCACATCCCATCACGAAGAAAAGCTCCTCATCGCGGTGTTCCGCGCAATCTCTCGTTTATCTTCGCGGGTGAGACTCGAGAATAAGTTATTTCTTCTCGCGAGACAAATTCTAAACCGAGCTTTGTTCCCCCGTTAATTTCCTCCCGGCGCCTTTGTCCCGAGTCAACCGAGCCTAATTTTTGTTTCTCACGGAGCAGAGAGGAAAAAAAAGGGAGAAACACACACGCGGGCGCATCAAGTTAATCCCCGTCGCCGAGGAGACGGAAAACGAAGCTTGTTAACCCCGGAGAATGCTTTTTTAATTAAATAAAGTCGCCTTTCCGAGACGCGAGCCTTTTTTTTCCAAAGCGATGAGTTTTAGTTTGATACAAAATACATGTACGTGTGTGCGTTTCAGCGGAGCGCGAGCCCGGGAACGTGTTTTAAAGAAGCAGAGAATAAAAAGTGAGAAGCGGAGAGAACGGGCGAGAAAATCTGACAATAATGGGGGAAAAAAATGCGAGAAGCGACGGGCGAGGGATGGCGAATAATGCGAGAGAGGATTTGTAGGTGACGAAAAGCTCCGACGCGCGATCAGCTGACCGCGTACGGAGCACACACTCGACAGGCTTTTTATCTCCGTCTCTGTCTCTCGCTCTTCCCGATCTAATACGCGCGCGCGCGCGCGCAACTTTGCCGAGCCAGCGGAGAGACTCTCGCTCGATTATCGCACTGTCTGTCAAGAATGAGCTTGCTAAAGCGAACCCTTCGGGGCCAATGTCACTGTCGATGGTTGTCCTAGTCCGGCGACGAATCTTTTATTCCGCCGGACGATGAACCCGAATAAAGATCAACAAAAATTCCCACAGTATACAAAAATTCCCACAGTATACAAAAATTCCCACGGTATACAAAAATAAGTTAATCGCCGAAGCGACGACAAAGATAAATTTTGAAAATCACGTTTCAATAACCTTTTATACGAACGTGTAGCGAGACAATAAAATTCTTTTTTTCTTTTTACTCACGTTACGAGCGAAGAAAAAGGGTCTCGTCGGGAAGTTCGATAAAAATGGAAATATAGGAGAGAGAGCACGAATGCGTTCGACAGTTCACTCTTTTTCAATCACTTGAATATTTATGGAAGAAACGTGCACCGATCACTGATAAATCCCTCAATAAATGAAAAACGATGAAGATTAAGGCAAAACATTAAAACGGTCCGCAGTCTCTTTGTTTTCGAGCGATCGTTCGGCAATATTGTACCATTACACCGAGAATTAACAGTGTATTTCATGATATCTCAACGAGATGATGTAACTCGAGTGAAAATAGGAGAGAAAGGAGCGCTGAATTCGCACCGAGTTTTCAATAACAATTCGCGCGGCATTGTTTCGTCTCTTCCGTTGCGGGAAGCGCGCGTATATATACTCGGAGGTTCGCGTCGTGTGCTTTTTTGTCTCCTTTTTCAGCAGGTAAACGTGTGTGTGCTCGCGTGAGGCCGAGTGAGCGAGAACTGCTCTTGTTCTCGCGGAAGCCGGTGGATCGTCCATCTCGCTCGCGCCCTCGACGCCAAACTCGAGAAAAGTTTAACGCGGCGACGGCGCGTCGAGCTCGACGGGATGGGAAATCGCGCGGTCGTGGCAGGGCGCTTTTTACTCGTTGTATACACGGATGCAAGTACGAAACTCTGTTGGCGCTCGCGCGTGGCAACTTTCGAGGGGGATGTCCGGAAGGGAGAGAGAGAAAGAGAGAGAGAGAGAGAGAACCGCCGCCGGGGGGATGAAAACCGGAGGCGCGCGCCAGCGAGAGCTCTCCGAGCTTGCGGATGCTGCTCGGCGTGTGCATCACTCGTCAAAGTCTACATTATTGAGAGGCGATAAAAAGGGGAGAACGCTACAATGAAACACAAATAAAATATCACTCTGCGATCTATCAATTTTATATTGATTATACGAAACTTTTATAAGCTCGAAAAAAAAAACGTTTACTGCGCAAAAATATTTTCTGCGGTGTGTTCCATTTTTATGGAAGATGATTATAAGTTTTTTTCAGCAATCTTGAGAAAAGATCTCGCTGTGTGTGTGTTTTTTTCTTTTTTTGTACGAGGGGTAAAAAGTTTGGAAGGAGATATTGTATATGGGTGTACGTGCGTGAAACCGCTCCCTCCGAACGTTCCTGCCAGCGAACACCTTCGCCACACGAAATCAGACTCGCGGGGACAAAACTCTCCCGCGCATGATCCATCATGGAAGCCTCCGAGAATCTCGCTCCTTCCTCTCCTTGCGACTCGTCCGCACACATTCCGCCTTTTCGACAAACTTTTACGGCACGCTCTCGCGTTCGCCGCTTTTTCTGCCATTTGCCGAATAAAATATCAACTCGAGAGTCATTTTACACGAAGAGAAATACATTTTACGCAACTAAAAAGGAAACAAAAATTTTATTTTCCTTTCCAAATTAATGTTTTTCCTACTCTGAGCATAAATAAACCTTTTTACTTTTTTGAAACGTATTTCAAGTGAATAAAAGGTTATTTTCATTTTAATGGGACTTTTATCTTTTGACGAGATGATGAAATTTATGGAAAATATTATATTCACACCCCCCCTGCTCGCTATAAATTTCGCCACTGCGCACATTTTCCCACACCGTCAGCCTCTTCCGGTAGTCGAGAGCTTCCTCGTTTTTTCACATTCGATACATTCCCAAACACTCGCCACGTGCTCGTACCTTCTCGTAAACACCGAGCTCTCGATCCCGGCACGCTATTTTTATCTCGAAACGAAGCTCATCCCCCGATGACGTGCAAAAGTTCGTCAGATGAACTTGCAAAAAAGTTTTTTTTATATTTTAAACGCGTTTCAATTGAAAAAAAAATCTCTTTTGACATATACGTAGAATTCTTCAAATATCAACGTGTATATTTTAATGAATATCTGACCAAAATATATAGCATATAATAATGAACATACTCTATAAATATAGGAGAGGCGTATCGCGATAATATTTATTCGACAAAGTGATAAATCTGTACACGCGGAGCGAATGTCGAGCAAATGGGACGAGTCCGATAAAAGCGGTCTATTTACGAATTAATCGATCGGCCAGGTCAACCATTTCCAAGAATTTCACGGCTCACCCGAGAGATTCAAGGTGTATATACGCAGATGAAGATGGAAAAAAGATGAGATGCAGAAAGAGAGAGAGAGAAACATGTACGGTCATGCGGACAGCGTGCACGTGGCATTGACAGAGAAAGGCTGAAAATGTAGGTCCAGGACGAGTCGAAGATCATTATACGAAGTGGTGTGTAGTAGAGGGGGAGCCCTCGCGCCGGGGTATAGCGCGAGGACAACCCTGCGGAACAACGGTAAGAAATCTTCCAGTCTCCTTGACGATAACTTTATTCTGTACCCGGCAATAAAAAGTCGAGAAGAAACGTCGAGTGTTCTTTTGTTTTTCATCGGGGAAGGCTAATCTTCGAAATTTCCGGATTTTTCGCTCAATCTGTAGAAAATAAGTAGCGGTTGTGCGAGCGCAAGGACAAGAAGCGGAAAAGAAAGAGAGCAGGGGAGAAAATGAGACGGGCGATTGGGGAGAGAGGAAGCAGGAGAAACGGGAAGCGGGCGGAAAGAGATTGGGAAGAGAGCGAGTCGCGGCCGGCGGCGGCCGCGTGCCGGCTGACTCTGTGTGTGCCAGACCCTCGTGGGAGTAAGAGCTAAGGGAAATCAATATCTCACTAGGGGTTGAGACTACAACCCTTACCGAGCAGCCGAGAACGACAACGACCATGATAATGCAATGGGAACGTGTGAAAAAGCGAGACGGACTGATTTTCAAGCTTTTCACTCGTCGCTCTCCGGTGAAAACGCTCTCTCTGTTTCCATCGTTATCGGTCGGGCGACAGCGAGAGTGTACGCGAGAACGCACGACGGTGTGCGGGAACGTACGATAGTGTACGAAACTCTGCGAAGAAGCAAGAGAGAGAGAGAGAGAGAGAACGAAGAAGGAGTAGAGCAGCTAGGGGGTGAGAAAAGTTCGAGAGAGAGGACACAAAATATAAACGCGAGTATCGAGAGGGGGAGAGAGAAGGTAAAAAGAGCGTGCACCTTGTACAAGAGACACGGTGCGAGAAGAGAAAAGCGCGCAAACTCGGAAAGACGGAGCTTGTCTATCGGTCACCAACACTCCGACGAGCGAGCGAGCGAGAGTCGAGTAGGGCGCCCTCTGCAACTTTGGCTCGTTCCTATTTCCGCAGCTTGAGCGATGATGGTGGGGATGCCCGAGAGCAGGGAGAAGGGTGGGAAATTATCTTCTCTGTTATTCTCCACTCTGTTGACGCTCCGCACGTATATACCAGAGTATTTCATCCCCCTCCGTCGCAATCGCTTTCTCTCTCTCTCTCTCTCCAGCTCGCCGCTCTTTGTCCGTGTCCTCCCCGTACCCCCCCGCGCGCAGTCTTTCTCGTCAAACTACCCGTAAACTCGTTCCAAAGTGATCCTCGCATCGAAACAACCGTATCGTCTGATCTTCACTGACTTTTACTACTTCCTCGCCTTGCCGCTTATTCTCGCGCGTATACGATATATAATTGTCAAACTCCCATCGTTTGCTCTCTTTCTACTCATTTCGACTGATCCCACTGTCATCTCGTCTCCCGATTAAAAGTAAACTCTTTATATATCTTTCGAGTGCTCTAAGTATAATGCAAACTTTGGGGACGAGTTTATTACGTTTTGTAGGTCGCTGGATGGCCGATTCCTCCGGCCACGTGCTCGTCAACGATATTCGGCTACTTTTACCGTATTTTCTTGATATTTACGCTCAATCGTGATTCCATCAGCGAAAAACAAAACAAACTCGCGACGCATCCACCAAGAGGTTAGCTTCAATTCAATTCTTGCTTATGTTTGTTTATTTATTTAGAAAAAAAATAGTTTCTTCGGTGCGTTTGTCGAGTGATCGGGTGTTTTTGTCCGCGTGCCCGCTCGTTGATTATTTCCCGTCAGTCCCAGCGAGACGGCGAGGCCTCGTGAGAGGGAGAAAAAGGCCGGTCGGAGCGGCTCGCTCCAGCCGTCGCGGCCGCTTAGCGGGAACTGCCGCCGCTCGAGCAACGCGAGCCGCGCGCGCCTTTCTCGTAGCGCCCTTTCCTCGTTCCTCTCGCGGGCCCGTTATCTCCCTCGCTCCTCGAGCTTTGCCGGCTCGCACCCTCCGTTTCCTCCCTTTCCAACCTCCTCGCATCCCTGCACGCTTTCCTACACAACCGCCGCGGAGAAACTCCCGACGAAACTTTGCCCGGCGTCGAGAACGCTCTCCAAACTCCCCGCCGCTCTCTCTCTCTCTCTTTCTTTGCTCTCCGCGCGTCGCTTCGATTCCCATTTTGCTCTTTCTCTCTCTCTCTCTCTCTCTCTCTTGTTCACCGCGAGAACGGCGAATCTTTACCTAGCCAAGGAACTCTGCTCAAGCTCAAAGGCGGATGAGGCCACCGCGCGCTTTCTCACTTTCTCGCTCTGCAGCCCGCCCGCCCGGCTTTCCCCATATTTTCATATCCCGTTATTACATTCCCTCCACCAACGCCAGCAGGATAGTTTGATCGAATCGTTAAGCTTTTATCGTTTACGATGCCGTTCGAGTACAAACTCACGTCGTTCGATAAATACTCCCGCAATTATTCCGCACTGCGAGAATCAAATCCGGCAATTCTATTCAGCAGTCGATCGTTTAAACTCCGTACACGGAGAATACATCGTATATATAAAATTTATTTATTTCTAAACTCTGTTTTTTTAATAATTATACTGAGAATGTCATCATAATTATCATATTTTTATATATTCAATTTATTGTGGAGTTTAAAAAAATGATTAATATCGGGCAGCGAGAGTGTGCATTTTATTTTTTGAGAATAATAGTATATTTATCGCGTTTAAAATCGTTTCGGTGCAGGAAACGAGAAACAATGAGGCTGATGCGAGAGGAAAAAAGATTTATTCGTTGTCTGGGGGTGGAGAGGAGATCCGGGGCTCGAGCTCTCATCTCGCTCCTCAACTTCTCCATCGGCGTGTACGACGCCGGGGCCCGGCTCGCCGTCGTATTCCTTGGCTATAGTTGAACAAACTTTCGCCACAGTCGCAGAAAACTTTGCGTATACTCTCTCGGAGGGCAAGAGAAAGAGACGGAGAGATGCGCGCGCCCGCGGAACGTCAGCAAGAGGAGAGTTTGAGCCTCGTCTCGCGAGGTCTCGGAGAAAATATATAATAAAAGAGAGAATAAAAAGAGAGACGAAATATATATGGTGGCCGGTGATTCCGAAAGACGACGAGCGATCGAAGAGACAAATCCCGAGGAAGCTTTTCTCCTCGGACTCGCCTTATCTGCTCGTGTCGCGCCTTCCGCACGGACACAGAATAAGTTTACTAAATATTTACCGATCGTCAAATAATTCATGGGTCGCTTCTGGACTCGACAATAAAAGCTCCGGCGCGTAATTCTTTCATCGTTCCTTCTCGCCTCAAAAATTCCGGGTGGACGATAACTCGGGGCACACACATACACGTCGCGCGAGAAAGACACAATTTGTTGAGCATAAACTCCTCTTGTTCGAGAAGTTTTTCCCGAACGAGACTCCGGAGCTCTCCGTCTCTTTCTCTCCGTGGCAAAACTTTTTCGAGAATCCATCGAGGAAAATTCAACTCGCAAAGTTTTCCACCTCGCGAGTTGCCTCGGCGAGAGAAAGAGAGAGCGCGCGGGGGGAATAAAAGAGCGAGAGGGAGAGAGAGAAAATAATACAAGAGGGATGAGTTTTGTTCTCGCGGTCTCTGGCGAGCTACGGTGCGGTCGGGAGCGAGCGAGGAACGCGAGGGGACGGGGTGAGAGAGACTTTTTTTTTATAGGGAGAAAGAAAGGAGAAAAGTTTGGAAAAAGTTGGCGGCTACCCTTCGAGAAAGACGTTGAAGCGTTATACAGTGTACAACTCTTAGCTCGGGTAACAGGAGAAGAGCGGGACGAATAAGGATAAGAGTAGGAAGAGAGGACTGAGAAAATATAAGAAGTTGAAACGTAAAAGTAAAAGAGGAGTTGGAAAACGAGGCAAAAGTTGCATTAGAGCGGGGCGAATCGTTGGCCAAACTTTTCCAAGCGATAAATTAGATTCTCGGGTAATTTGAGTCATCGGATACCGAAAGTGGTAGAGAGATACTCGTACGTCGTCGGGAATCTGTGAGCAAACTTTGATTCCTACGTTCATCAACGCAAATATTCGTTAAATGCACATAAATTTTCATATTCTCTTGAAAAAGAAAAAATAATGGACGATATTCACTGTGTATATATTTGATCATGATTATATTCATCGGAAAAAATGGCATATATGCTGAGATCTCTTTGAAATTTCATAATGTAAATTTAGATAAAACAATAATAAAGCGGCATAAATGATACCGGGGTTATAAGATAATTGCACGCAGACTTTTATATATCGATCAAGGAAAGTTTGTATAAATTTGCATTGAATTAATTAACCCGGATAAATAATGCGAGGGGATTTACTGCGACGATTGGAATAATGATTCGGGATGCGAGTGGCCGAATCTCATTTATACGATACAGAAATCGAGAGAGAGAGAGAGAGAAATAGAAGAGTGTATCGGGGCGGTAGTTTAGTCCATGACCTAGGATCACGAGGCCCGTTCCAGGCTCATCGCGGAACGTCGTCTCGCTCCCTTGTTCGACGAACGTTCACACGCGTCCGCTGTTTGCCAGCGATCGAGCGCGACCCGCGCCTTCCCACTGATCGATCCTTCTTCCGCGTGATACGCCAACGAACCAACACCGAAGCGACGAGCAAGGTACAACTCTCTCGATAAATTTAACTTGCCCTAGAAAAGCGAGACTCTCTCTCTCTCTCTCTCTCTCTCTCTTCTTCCTCGTATCCCGTCGTTTATCTGTCTCTCGTTCCAAATCGAAACATTTTTTCTCACGCACATCCATTTACTTTTCAAGATATACATTTTTCAACATTTTTCAAGGTACTTTTCAACAAATGTGTGCTAAATTTGAGAAATTCTCACGCATCCTCTATATATTTTATTCTGTAGTAAAAAATATATGAGGCCTCTAATCGATTCATCGAGATAGAGCGCATAATGTGGAGCGTATTAACTTTTGGCTAATCTCTGCTCATTAAAAAAAGAAATTCAACGTGAGCTGCTTTGGAAATAGTGATGTTGATGTTTGAATCATTAATTTCGTCTTGCAAAAATTTTCAGGAATTTTTATAAAGTCGACATCGTCAAGGATACGAAAAGATATTTGCCGCTTGAAATTTTGAGATTTTCCTATTTTCGATTCTCGAAAAATCAGACTGGAGACCCTCGAGCATGCTAAATTTTCTCAGCTCGTGTGAAAAAAAATTACTACACAATTTTCTATTATTTATATCAAATATACCTCGACGAATATACCTGAATAGTTTGAAAATCGTAAACATTAAAAAAAAAAGAGAGAGAAAATTCGTCGGGCATAACGAGGAAAAAAAATTTTCAAATTTTCGTTAATCCCTCGGTCATTAGTGAAAAACCGAACAAAGGTCTTAATTGGTTTTATGGTGCAATTTAGAATCAGTATTCCGGTGGAAAGTGTCGGGGTAAGACGTGTCGGGTCTCGCCAGGTAGATCGTTACCGAAAAACATTTCGTAGGAATTCGACAAGTGAAATCGAGTGTCAGTTCCAGTTATTTTAAATCATACGAAAAGTGAATAGTTTAGTGTTTAAAATTTATACTATCCTTTCAAAAACTACTTTAAAAAAATGTCATTGCGGATATATTCCTATATTTAAAAAAGAGATGAAACCTAATCATCAATTAATCGGAATAGAGTGCATTGTGCAAAGTTACATGAAGAATGCGCCTACAGAAGAACAGCAAAATATCAATTCGAACATGTCAAAAAAGCGACCACGTCGCGTTATCGCAGGTATAGATAAAAATGTCATTTAACGATTTTATCAAATTTTTAATTCTTCATTACAATTATAATAGTTTGAAGAAAAATAAAAGAATTATGGCAAAAATTATGACAGAGGAACGAACAACGTGGGAGTTTTTTTTTTCTTTTGACAAAAAAACACAAAGAGTGATAAATCAGAGACAAATTCGCGTCGTCGATCGGGCACGAAGCAACAAAGCTGTCGCCTCTCTCGATTTCTTTCCGCACTTCCGAAAACCATTCTCAAATCTCGCCTATCTTCCCCCTCGACCATTCTTTCTCCGTCGGCGGACCCTCTTTTGTTTTTTTCTTCCAACATTCTGGTTACGCTTCTCGATAAAGTTTTACCCACGTCATAATAATTTCACCTCGAATCTCTCTCTCTCACTCGCTCTCTTTCTTCCGTTTCCCCTCAAACGCCAAGTTTATCCGTAATAAATTTTTCTCGAAAGCTGTGTCTCCCTCCTTACCGAATTCCATCTATATCAGACGAAAAGTGCGAGAAACGAGGGAGTGAAGCGAAAAACCAAATATAATTTCTTTCCTACATATTTGTATTATATGATAGTTAAAAAAAATTATGTATTCTTTATAAAATGCGAATAGTGATTTAATTTTGCGTAATATTTGACGTTGATAAAATCATCAGGTGTGGATTTTAATGAATAATTAATACGGAAAATGGATTTAAAAAAAAATTCTCTTCGGAATACATGTTCGGCAAAGTTAGAAACGAACGTCGGGAGTTTTGAAGAGCGCAAGGATCGATGGTTGGTAATTTTTAATGCTGAGAAGATAAGCATAAATGCTTTAACGAACTTGGGTACTTAACGATCGTGAATAAAAGAGAGGGCGAATAAGTTTCGGTTTGTACTCCGAGCGACTGAGAAAAGTTAAGTTTCGCCGTCTCTACGCTCCCCGGAGGATTGTGTATGCCAATTTCGAGAGGAAATTTGCAACATCTCGGGAGCGCGCTTGCCCATAATATTCAGGGGAGAAGAACGTTCATACTTGTCAGAGTTAAATCTCAGCTTGTCTGGCTCTCATTCCGCGCGCGCCCCCGTCTGACTTTGTACTTTCCGCGATTTCGCGTCCTCGAAGAGAAAAGTTTAGCACGCGGCGCCCAACTTTTGGCACTCCGGCGCAATCAGCTCCGCCAAACTCAGTCGAGAAATTTGCCGTAATCTTTTTTTTTCTTTTTACGACACGATTCGTGAAAAAAAAATTCCATATATTTCTACTCATTGTCAGCAAAATGTAAAAAGCAAGAAAAAGAGATAAGAATAAGTACAACTTTAATTTTTTTTGTTTTTCTTCGGAGTCGAGTGTACGAATGAGCGGACACACGCGGGGGAGAGCAATGGCTTGGCCGAGGAAATGATTTGAAGTCGATGGAGCGTTGAATAATAGGAAGCTGTCGTTTATGAGAGTCCGGAGCGCGTAGAAAGAGAAAGAGAGAGAGGAAACTCTCGTCGGGGCCACGGAGCATAATTCCGAGGCCGGGCGCGCTAAAATCTCCCGATATCCAAGTTTCGAGAAAATATGACGTTTGTCTCTCATCGCGAGAGAAGTGTGCGCAGCGATCCTCGGGCGTGTACGAGAGCGGAAGAGGAAACTCTCTCTCTCTCTCTCTCTGGGAGGAGAGCGAGCTTGAGAGCCAATCGAGAGATTCGAGCGCGAATAAACATGAAAAGCGGAGTCAGCTCAAACCGGCGCCCTTCCGGACGGGGGTGCGGACTCAAACCTCGCCCGGAAATTCTCCCTCTCGCCTCTCTATTTTTGGCTCTTCGATCGCAAATTCCAGTTAACTCTCCAACGAACAAGGAAAAGATAGAGGGCAATGAAGACGCGAAAAACAGGGTTAAAAGTGGCGGGGGGAAAATACACCATTTTTGCTATATATACACGCGATTGCAAATCTCGTAGTTAAGTTTTGAGAGGAACGCCCGTTCAAAGTGTGTTCATGTGCGTGTGCATAACTCTGTATGTGAGAGAGAGAGACAAAATCGCGGTACGCTCGAGCGAGCTCTGCATCCGCGCATCGATGCAATTTATCCCGCTCGACTGGTTAATATTACCGAGAGAACGCGCGCGGCGAGAGCTTTCTCTCTCTCTCTCTCTCTCGCTTCTTCCCAAAATTACTTCCACGGATTCTCGTTAGTCCATCTATCCCCGAATTTACGCGCGCGAATTTACTTCCCGCAAAATCGAACTCGCAAGATTTTCAAGATCTCAACCGCATCGACCGACTGCATATCCAGTGGGAAAAATATCCCCAAAAATATTCCACAGAGTTTGTCCTCGTGACAATAGACTCTGCGAACGCTTTTTGAAGACAAACAATTGGAGGATTGTTGAAATTAATCTATTGAAAGCGCATGCCTGGCACAGGAATTTCATTCCTATTCTCACTTTTGTGTACACATATGTACGCGAAAATCAAAACGTTCATGATAAAACGGACGATGTGCGGAGTATTCAATTGAATCACTGCGCATAATATGCAAATAATTCGTTTTCCGTTTATAATTAGTGTTCATACGTAAACGATGTTCTGAGAAAATTATATGCGAATGTGTAAGCAGAAAATATTTACAAAACATTTGAAGTAATTTCAAAGGATTAATCATATTAATCGAGAATTTCAGGTAATAACAATATTTTAACATGGTGCACTGAGAACAGATTTACTTGACAAATATTTAGTTGAAAATATTTCGTCGAAACAACACTTGTTTATTTGAAATAATAAAACTTCAGTTAAATCAACCAAGAATTTAGTTAAATTTTCAAAATAATATCGTTGAACGTAGTGAAAGAAATATTTTGTTGAATCAATTTGTTGAATGAATTTCGTTTTTAGTGTTGTATACAGCTAAATAACAGTTAAGCATTGATAGCAATAAGTGGCTATATTTTTTATATTTTTTTTCAAATATATGAAAAATTCACTCAAGGTAGTTTTTTTATAGTTTTATCGTCTATTTAGGATTATGTTGAATATTGGTACAGTCGATCTTTAATATATTATGCATTAGCGTATACCAAATTTTGAGAAGTTTCACCACGTAAAAATTGAGATATTTATTGTTAAAAATCCCTATTTTTAGTGCTTTCCCATAAGAACCCGTGTTAAATATTGCCACTTTTAATCCTAAATATTTTCAATTCTAGATGGTGAACCTTCTTAAAATTTAGCACAGCTCTTTATTGTATGCTCTTTATAATTTTTTTAATTTTCATACATATGTACCAAGTACAAGTCACCTTGAATGACCTTGAATTTTGAGTATGTTGTTCTTTAAACAATTTGCAACAATTTTTCTTAATAGACTTTTACTCAAAAACCACATGGTATGGAAATAAATTGTCATAAAAACTTTTGATTTGACTGTATCTATATATAGAACTACTTTAAAGCGAGTTATCAAACTCTGGATGCTTACATTTTTTGCATCTTTTATATCCAATGATGCCAGTACCAAACTCATTTCATATATTTGAAACATGATTGATGACAATAAGTTATGACAATTAAAAAATATATTTTTTAATATTATCACTTTTAACTATCTAAACAATATCAATTGCTAAAATTATTCAAAAAGTGTGATGGAATAGTAAAAATATATTAGTAATAAAAATTAAAATATTGAGGAGGTATTATCGTTTCTCACGTGAAAATTATGTTTCAACTTTTTTCGCTTAAATTTGGCACACATTGAGATTAATGTGTCTAACTTGTGTCAAAATTTTAATAACTTCCACCGTCTAGAAATCGAGATTTTTGTCTTTGAAAATCGCATTTTTTGTAACTTCTCATAAAAGACCCCAAGTTAAAAAGTTACTATTTTACACAATAAATATCTCGACATTTGCACGATATATTTTAATATGCCATCAAGGAACATTAATATTAATTTTCGTCAGATTAATTTGAAAATAATTTCACTTGATGATTTTTGCCTCAACTTTACACGTAAGCCGAATGCGCGATACTATACGATACGATAATACCTCCTTAAAATTGTATCTAGAAAACCATTTTTATGCGTGTATTCTAACGTATAAAAATGTACGTGAGCAAGTAAATGTTTGGCAGAAAGCTTACCAAAAGACGTTTGGTCTTGGTCACGAGTCCCCCGAGCAGGGTTCATCCGAGAGGAGCATCGAGGGAGTGCGAAGGAAAACACTATTCACGAAACACCGCACCAATCACTACGTAACTCACGAAAGAAAAAGACTCGGGAAAAATAAGACAAAATCTCGAAACTCTAACAAGAATCGCACAGCGAGTCAAAACTGCACGAATAAACTACCGAATGGAACAATTTTAATTATAAAAACTATCAATTAGAAAAAAAAAACTAAAAAAAACAGATCGCGCAAGAAATACACCATGAAAGAATTTAAATCGATAATCTTCATTGACTTCGAATGTCAAAATGATTCTACGAAAAAGAAAAAAAGACTAAAATATATTTATAGACGCGAAAGAATGAAATTTGTGTGCTATATAGCTTGAAATAGAGGAAAAACGAAAAACGCCCGGTTTGTTATTGTAGCACGTTTTTTTTTCGCGATCGGGACGTCGAGAATAAGGTATAAACACAAAGAGGCATCAAAGTGGGACGCGGCGGTGGGCGACACGCACGTCGCAACGCGACGAGAGCGAAAAAAAACGCAGCTCGAATCGCGTGTGTATTTAACACGGTAGAAATCGCGGCGCGTATACGGAGCGAATACGCAGTCCCGAGTATTCGCCACGTGCTCCACTCGATTCGTCCGAAAGTTGCGCGCTCGGCTCTCCGTCCCCCCCCCCCTCCCCGCTCCTCCTCGCGTTTCTTGGCGCTCGGCGCGCGCGAACCCGCCGGCCCTTCCACTCGACTGAATCCGAGCAAAACACGATCCGCGCGATACCTGGAACGAGAAAACAATAAAGCGTTATAGAGGATCCTCGAAACAAATACGACCCTATTATTTCGATTTTCATAAAAAAAAAAAAAAATTCGTCGTCTCCCGTATACAAAGGCGAACATTCCTCTTTTCGCAATATTTTATTCTCACATCGTCGATTCTATTCCCCTCAATTTTTTCTGCGAAACGCACTCGCGCTTCTTTCTTCTCTCGGCGACAACAAATTCCATTCCATTATTGAGTATCGAGAAAAATACGAAACGAAATTAAATAATGATGAATTACGAGGGTCGTCGACTGTCGAGCATCGACAAAAAAAAGAAACGAAATAAGAATCTAAAGAATGAAAAAAACAAAAACAAAATATTATCAATTGTCGAACGTCAGAAAAATACGGAAAGAATATTAAAAATGAGAAATTCCGTAAGCCATTAATTATCGAACATCAGAAAGATACGAAATAAAGAAAAAAAAATGGGAATTTCCGAGAAGTATTAAAATTGTTGTACACCAGAAAAATACAAAATGACAGTGTAACGAGTGATAAATACGAAACGTATTGATCTTTTGTGCGAGAGTTCTAAAAATATAGCAATTTGAAATTATATTCGAGAAATGGGGAAAATAGTTTTACCGGTTTGGAGCTCGTTGTACCACGTGGCTGATTTGAATTTAATCGGACTAAGGTAAGAGGAGGAAAAAGGAGAGTTTTGGAGCGAAAAAAAGAGGCAAGATAAATAATAATGCGCGTGAGAGAGAGAGAGAGAGATAAATAGGTATATATAGCGATATATAGTTATAAGTGGGTGCGAGAGAGAAAGATTGATGAAAAAAGTATTCATATAAAAGAGAGGGAAAGGGTAAATGAGGGAGGAAGCACGGGGGACAGGCCACGTTGATTCTACGTTTGGCCAATCCGTATTATGCACAGACATGATCGCGTCGACTCTAGCTATCATCGTTGCGACAATGCGCGCCCGAGCCTCCGTTAAACATTCACGAGGTATACGTGTTGCAAATGCGAGTGGATAGCGAGACATCCCTCGCTGAATCGCCACGTATTCCCTCGTGCGATGCTATATTTTACTCTACGTTATATATTTTCAGCGAAAAAAAAACTTTTACGCACTCAAAAAGAACGCCTCTTTCGCGGAAACACCGTGCGAACGGTCGAAAAAATAGAATAGAATAATGGCGCGCGCGCGATATGGCGCGCAAAGGACGCAACGATCGATCTGAGAGGGACGCCAAAACTTTTCTCGAACGATAAAATTCAACTTACCATCTCGTCACGCCTTTTACTTTGTCGTTCATTTCGTTCGGACGGATCCTATACGGCGCGCCGATAATTGTGTGTCTAAAATTCTACTTTTGAAACGGAAAATTGGCCGTTGCGCTGCGGAGCTTGCACTCTCCCCTTTTTAGCCGCTCGCGGACGCTGGACGGTTGGGCGCGAGGCTTTGTGTGCGCGCGCACGCACTTTCAAGCGGAGAGTACTACGCTGATTGTTTTATCGATTTATTTAATTTATCAACTGATCGAAAATAAAATTACTCTCTAGGAAAATTAGTCATTGATTGAAGCAGTAAATTAATAATGGCAACACAATTATGAAAAGAATTGAATGAAGCGTTTAAAAAAGTTTTTTCTTTTTTGAGATTGTCCATTGGATTGCGTCGACCGCATTCGATTGCACCAGAAATTAGACTTGCCTCGTTACGTACCTTTTGCATTTAACGATTTTTTTCTGGCTGCGGGTAAATCAGATATTATTCCGGCTGTATTGACCATTCGGCCAGTATTTCTTTTTCTCATTGAAAAACGTGAACGGAGTTTGGTATAGCCGGAAACTTTGTTCTTGATCTCCGCCGCGGTTTCCTCGGCTCGTGGCGCCATCTCTTAGAAACTTTCCAAAACCATTTGTCTTTCATTCATTAATCCAGCTACTACTACAGCTACTCCCTAATTTTTCTACTTTTCCATCGTATCGACGTGATTTCGCGAATATCCATTTCCCCAGAGTCCGATTGTGTAACGGATCGTGTTTGCGGCAAGTTTTCCGCTCCGAAAATATTTCCTCCTTTTTAGGTTATACTTGAGAATGTACTATGTGAAAACAATAGAATTTCTGCTTGTATTTTCAAGTCTTGAAAATCAGTAATTTTTCAGTAATCTTCGATGAAAATTGTAGTTTTCTTGCAAAATATTTAGTCATGTCTTATAAACTCAGTGAGGATAAAACGAATGTATCTGTATCAGAGTATACAAGCTTGATCGTCGATTGTCAGGCACGAGCGGGCACAGTAGCATTTCAATTTGGTTTTTTAAGTATTTATTTTTGTACATGATCGTCCAGATTGTTCTCTAATTCGCCAAATAATTTATTGATTAATTAGTCCTCTCTTGTTCCACAGGTTTCATTGCGTTGCCCTTTGTTTTCAAGTATACGGATCGTGTAGCGTACACACATCCGTACGTTAAAATTTTTTCCACTCTCGCTGGATCTGTTGCCATTGCAGTTTTTGCAGGGTACAAGATTAGAGCAAAGTGTGACAGAGAGCTCGATGAAAAGTATCACATGTGTCACCTGATAGAGGATTGAATAAACTTTTATTTGCACGAAAAGACGCTAGAGGCGATAAAATGTATGCCGGTAGACTCTTTGCCAAGAAAATTTTTGCGTCGCTGCAAAGAGTTAGATGTCGAATCGAGTCCGAGACAATAGCGAACAAAGAGTGCTGCTCGATCTCAAGATTCTTCCATGATTTAGATGGCGATAAAGAAAATGAATTGGAACAGGACGACGACTACGAAGAAATCAGTCGTGAGTATTTGAATCCGGAAACTTGCGGCTACAGAACATTCATATTGCAGCCTTACGTCAAGTGGGGCAATAAAAAAAGGAGAAACACGACTCCGGAGTTGCAACTGGACGAAGCCGAGGCCCTTGTAAACACTTTGAATAATTGGACGGTCGTGGAGAAGGCTACGGTGCCTCTGCTGTCGCTGGACAAGAAAAAGTTGTTGGGCAAGGGTAACCTGGAAAAGTTGCAAACGTTGTTCAACAATGACAGAAGCATGAACGCTCTCTTTGTCAGCAAAAATATTCTCAGGCCGGTGCAAACGAAAGAATTGGAGAGTGCTCTCGGTGTTACGATCTTCGACCGGTACTCGATCGTCATAAGAATATTTCGGGAACACGCGAAAACTCCCGAGGCGAAGCTGCAGGTCGCTCTGGCGGAACTTCCTTACATTCGAAAAAAAATTACCTACACGATCGAAGACGATTGCTCGAGGATCAATTTTTACGAGAGGCGAAAAATGATAATACAAGCTCGAGAAACGAAATTGCGAAACGCTCTCGAAAAACTTAAACAGCACAGAAAACTGATAAGGCAAAGTCGCACGACGAAAAAAATTCCTACCGTCGCCGTCGTCGGTTACACGAACGCCGGTAAAACTAGTCTCATAAAGGCCTTGACCGGCGACGAATCCATGGAACCGAAAAATTACTTATTCGCGACCCTGGACACGACGGCGCACGAGGGAACGTTGCCTTCCAATTTGAAAACCCTCTACATGGATACTATTGGCTTCATTCAAGACGTCCCCGAGTCCCTGATCGAACCTTTCATCGCGACCTTCGAGGACGCCATAATCGCTGTAATTTCCATTTTCATTATTTTTTCATCACTCCATTTACAATTGAATTAATTTCCTCTTGTCATGCACAGGACGTCATTGTCCACGTGTTCGACGCGAGCCATCCGGATCGACAAGCTCAGATCGAACACGTTGAGCACACTCTAGAAATGCTCCTCAAAGAAGAAAAGCCTGTGATAAACGTAGCCAACAAGTGCGATCTTGTCGAAGAAGGAAATATCCCAGAATCCGCCCTCGCCGTGTCCTCTACCGCAGGAACGGGTTCGAATCTTTCTTTATTTCAACTTTCTTATATTTCTTACTATATAGCGATTGCTTGCTCATTCCTCATTATAATTGTTGAAAATGTGTGATTTTATCATATTTATTCAGGAATCGATTTCCTGCGCGAGACGGTCGAGAAAAAATTGCTGGAAGTAACCGATCGGAGAACCACGAAAATTCGAGTGCGTTCGGGAAGTCTGGCGTATAGCTGGCTCTACAAAGAAACGGCGGTGACGAACGTCGAGCCGGATCCGAAGGATCCCCAATATTTGTTAATGGACGTGATCGCAACGCCCCTGCATCTCCACAAATTTCGACAATTTCTCAAAGAGTGAACACGTTTGTTGTCAAACTGTAAAAAGTCTCATACACGTTTCAGATTTAAAGTAGATATTTGAAGAAAAAAACGTTCAGAGATACGTTTTGTCTTTATATTCGTTTTTTTTTTCCATGTATTTTCGGTCCGCATGTGCGAAACACGTGTTTCCTAACCGTTTTTTCATGCGACACGTGTTCCCGAGGTTTCGCACGTTTTGATTTTCGTTCCGGTCGTTACTCCGGACCTGCGGACAACCCGGCTCCCTGGCGTTGTTCAACGAATCGCCAAACAGTTGGAATAAAATGCCCTTTGTCACGATAATTGGCGAGCTGCTGAAAATTCATTTACACGAGGGCAGAGGATCGAGCTTCGAGACCGGCGCTAATGCACTTCTCGTGTCTGATTAATCAGAGAGCGAAGATAGCCTTGTTGAGAAACAAACGAGATTATCCGGGTTTCCCAGACATCGGTTAGGCGTTTCATGACCTGATGATCTAATTTCCAGCCCTTCCGAGTGTTTACCTTCCCCCCCACCCCCTTATTCCCGTGTATACACAGCAATTTTGACAACGTTTTTGGAAAAAACTTTTTTTTTTAGTCCCCTCTATCCTGTTTGCATCATTTTTTTCTCCTGGAATCATACTTTGAGGAATCTTTATTTTTTTTTTCTCCGACGCTGTCGGAATGAGCGACTGATTCGTGATTTGTCTTTTTCGCATTATCGGAGTCGCATCATCAACCCCCCCTGGCGTTCGCGCATCGACGCTCCTACGGAGAGAAAATTCGATCGGCGTCTTTCCGAGAGAAATACGAGATTCGCGCATTCATTGGTAAACGAGATCCCAGTTTCGAAAGTTTCTCGAAGTAACGATGGCGAACATTTTTCGATAATTGGCAATCTCGTTTTGAAATTAAGGTAGTTCTATCGGTACAGTCGGATCAAAAGTTTTTATGACAATTTATTTCCATACAATGTGGTTTTTGAGTTTAAGTCTATTAAGAAAAGTTGTTGCAAATTGTATCAAGAACAACATATTCAAAATTCAAGGTTATCCAAGGTGACCCTTGTTACGTGTATGTATGAAAATTGAAAAAATCGTAATCTAATAGGTCAAGATATCAAGAGTTGATGCTGGCAATAATGAAAAAGTGCTTTTATGGAAAACTGCAAAAAATAGTGATTTTTGACAATTGACATCTCGAGTTCTACGTAGTGAAACTTCTCAAGATTAAAAACAAATTAAAAATAGTATCAAAGAATGTTTTTGCAGATTTTGAACAAAACCCTAAGAAAACGGTTTTTTTGATAAATCTACAGATTACTGACACGGTTATCCGGTCGTAAAAGAAAGAGAAAAGATCGAATATTGATAATAAAAACTTGTGAATAATTCTCTGAAAGTGCAAAACGAAAATGAGTGTCATCGGGATCGTGTCTCATTCATGATCGGCGCGTACTCGGGTTTCGAGGCTTGGTTATCTCGGAGAGTAACATTGGCGATATCGTGGTTGTTTTTTTCTCAGCTCGGGAATACTTTTCGTTGCGCACGGACGGGGAGAGAAAGAGAGAGAGAGAGAGCCTCGTGGGCCGAACGACGGGCGTGGGAGTGAACGCGCGCTCGAGAGAGAAAGAGGCTCGATGTCGCTGAAACGCTAGTATCCAAGATGGCCGCTAGGAGACGAATGTCGTCGAACGGGTAGTAGAGTTTTCCAGTAGAGGGTAGCATCGCGGTGAAGGAGCGAGAGAGAGAGACTGATATAGAGTTTATCCCGGCT
This sequence comes from Cremastinae sp. A BG-2022a, assembly GCA_030522545.1. Lineage (NCBI taxonomy): Eukaryota > Metazoa > Arthropoda > Insecta > Hymenoptera > Ichneumonidae > Cremastinae sp. A BG-2022a. The sequence goes on along the minus strand of JAPYYW010000381.1, from coordinate 9,778 downwards.
GTGGTGGCGGAGCCCAGTCGAGTCCCGCGAGTGGTCCGGGCAAGCACACAACGGAGAAACACGGGCGGCGTGCGTGTTCGCCTTCGGGAATAAAACTGCCATCGAGCGTCGGGGGCTGCGCGGCGAGGGTGTGTGACGTCGGGAGTGAGAAAGAGAGAGACGGACAAACGAGAATCTTTGCAGCGGCGAAAGGAGAAAGACCGTGGATGAGAGAGAGAGAGCGAAGGGAACACAGAGAGAATAATTTCGATGCTGAGAATCGGAGCTCGGGAATTCGCGAGACTCGCAGACTCACTCGGAGTTGTTTCATCGAGAATCTCCGGGAATAAAGAGCGAGTTGCGGGGCAAAGCGTTTACGACTCACGTCCCTCGCGTCGCGTTTCTCCCTGCCCGTGTGTTTTTTCCGGGTGATTATACATCCGGCGAGAAGGCCTATACCGAGAGCTGTCACTTCGATCGCCATTTTAGCGCCGCCGAGCACGGGAATGCGCCCCGCCGGCGAAATCGAGCAGCACGCCAGAGGGATTATCGTGGCCGACGCTGCAACGGCGTGAGAGCCATCGAAGAAAGCGCACACGCTCGTCCGCTCCGAAAATATCGACAAAAATACTCCAAAACGAGCATTCTTAGATAGTCACAAATATATTTAGATAGATACACTTAAATTCAATAATAAATATTACAACCATCTCGAGCGAGACACGGACGCGAGTCACCGCTATTGTGTTCGAGACTCTCTCTTGCTCTCTCCCCCCCCCTTCCCCCTCCTCCTCCCCCTCTACCGTTCGACTCCCTCGTGCGTGCATATGCCCGTCTCGCGTCCTTGCTGAGAGCGTGAACGGCATTGGAAATAAAAGTTGGCGAGGCTCGGGCGACCGAGAGAGAGAGAGGGGCGACGCGACGTCGGCCACGAACGAGCGCGAGGGAAAGAAAAACAGGCGTGGATGAGACAAAAGGGAGAAGAAAGAGGCAACAGCGTGCGCGCCCCGCTCGGTATACAAGTGTACAGTGTTGAGTGTCCAGTTTTTTACGTTCGCGCGTGTGCTGCTTGTGTACGGGAGTTATTTACCGTGGGAGGCTGCTCTCGGCTAGAATCGCATTTTTGCCTCGATATTTGTTCCTCCTCGCGAGCAAGACTGGACGAAACGTCGAACGCGAATCGGACAGATGCGTTGATACTCCGTGCCTCGTCGATCCCTTCTTCCCGTTCTCGCTCGAGCGACGCGTTTCGAGGTTAAGCCTTGCGTTCTCGACGTCCATACACTTTTCCTTCGTTCTTCTCGCTCGCGAATTAGCGCCTCTTTTAAAACGCCTCTCGCCGTTTACATTCCTACGAGCGTGTGCGAACAAAAGTAAACAAACGAGGAAATAAATAAAATTTGTCCCGTGCTCGCTCGATGTGTTTCGTTCGGGAGAAACCGCAGTGTGTTTACGAGTTGCGAATGATAGAGCAATAAAATGAGAGTTAGCGGCGAAAAGGGTGATAAGTAAAAAACGGAAACGGGTCTAAATCGTGATAATCGCATTTACGTTCGAGATATTTTCAGCGAGCAGGACGGAGCGATAGATTTTCGACCTTTGTCCGCCGCCGTGTTTTGTTTGTTTTTCCGTATAGTTTTTTTTTGAGAAGCCGGGCGTCGAATCGTCGCGCGAATAAGTGTCGGAATGAAAAATTAGAGTGAATTCGCGAGTGTGTTGTTGTTCGCCCGAGGAAGTGTGCTAGACGGATAGAAGGAGACGGAGGTACGGGACACCGGGGCCGGCCGGCCGGGTGTTGGAGAGAGACAGACCGAGCGCCATAGGATCGAAGCGGAGCTGGCAAAGCGCGAGATGATTCTGCGCGTCCGCTGAGGGGGCAACCTGACACACGGTGAATACACATTTATGAATTACACTTTTTTATTTTCTTTGCTTTTTTTTTCGCCCTGTCGAAAAAATTCGCATTGCCGGAGGGAACCGGAGGCAAAGATTATTTCGATAAAACTGCATCAATCTGTTATAATAATAATAATAATAATAAGGAAATATAGAGAAAAATTTTTTTTTTTTGCTTCACGAAAACTAAAAGAAAATTGATTCATTAGATGTTGATGATGCAATCGATGTACGACTTTGCCATTTTTATTCTTTTGTAAAACAATGTCGCGCTTGGAAGAAGAGAACGAGAGTCAAGTTCACAATTGTGAAACAATTTTTGATTTTTAACCCTCGGACGGACGCATGGGGTCTTTTGGACCCCAGAAAAATTTGAATTCGCGTTTTACCATGGAAATTTCTCGTTTCGTTTTTTGTAAATATATTTTTAAAAGTATTTTTCTTTTAATAAAACTTTTTGTTTTCATAACTACTCAAACTTACTCAAAAATATGTTAAATAACATTTATCTATTAAAAAATCGTGAAGCGTTTTATATTTTTTATAACAGTTTAAAAATTGGGGTCCATTAAGGCCAAAAGGGGGAACCACGGAGGCAAAGATTATTTCAATAAAACTGCATCCACCCATAGTAATAATAATTACGAAATATAGAGAAAAAACTTTTTTGCTTCACGAAAACAAAGAAAAAAAACCTTTTTTGCTTCACGAAAACAAAGAGAAAATACTTTTTTGCTTCATGAAAGCAAAGAGAAAATTGGGGTGTGTTCCGGAAGGTGGAAAATTTTTTCCCTTTAGGTATACATCATTTTTTAATTGTTCTGAACCAGAATGAAAAACAAAAAAGTTGCTTATAAAAAAAAATCGTTTGACTCCAACGTTGCAAACTTCAACATCATTAGATATTGATGTTGCAATCGATGTACGACTTTGCCATTCTTTTGTAAAATTCTTTTGTAAAACAGTGTTGCACTTGGAAGAAGAAAACGAGAGTCAAGTTCACTATAATGAAACAATTTTTGAGTTTTTTGTTAATTTGTTGTTATAAATACATTTTCATGACGATTGGAAAAAAGTATTATTATTTTTGCGACTATTTATAATCGGTACTTGTATTTTCTGCGTTAGCAGACACTCTACGCAACGTTGCCAAGTGCTCTATGACGCGATCACCATATTCATCACTTTTTTGAATGGTGATGCAAGTTAAAGTATACTCATATACGTATTTTTATACATGCATACCTTCATTACGAAGTTAAGGATGTATTAACGAAAGTATGAAAATGAATTGTCGCTAAATTGAATTTTTTTTACGATATAGAGTATTAATCCAATTTTTCGATGACTCAATTTTGAGGTAGCATTATCGATAAAATAAGCGAAAATTATCCTGACAAAGTATGTTTAACATAAGCCAGAGTCTTATATGAGACACTATCAGCATGCGCTTTTTAATTGAAAATATTCAAACAATGTAAAATATCTCACGTGTTAATTAGCCTGTAACGTTTAATTATTAACCATAAAAATATATGGTCTTCGAACTTTTCATTGAATTATTTAATGATAATATTATACATAACACTTATACGTGAGTGAATTCAAGTCAAATTATAATCTAAAAATGAAAATATATAAATATATATAAAAATATAATATTATATATAACACTTATACGTGAGTGATTCCAAGTCAAATTATAATCTAAAAATGAAAATCACTATTTAATTATCTGTATTACATCAATATTTTACATTTGAAAAATAAGTATATTTGGTCAAAAACGATTTATTCAGTCTTAAAAGTCATTTATTGACGCCTAATTTAAAAATAAGCCAAACAGTTTCTCATTTGACTATAGTAAGTATCGCTAATACCTTTTTAAAGAATTATTTTGAGGACCAACTTTTTTTTGATCCTGAATATTGGAATGACAACTGTCATCGAACCACTTTAAATTGTTACAAGATGAATATATTACGATCGGGGGATTGATTCGAAGGCGCTCCGATTGATTTCGATCTCGAAGCGAATTCGCGAGTAACAGCGATGTAAAGAGCTTATTACGTCTTATTTCTCAAGAGATCTTTTTCTCTCTTTATTCCATCTCTTATTTTTGTGCCAAAATTAGAGCATTGATCAAACTGTTGCTACACGTACCCGCCACGCGAGATGTATCGACGTCCACTTATTTACCCGGTTCGTTTACTTTTTATTACTTTTTATGCGTGGTTGAAGGAAAAGTTGCCTTTTTCGGAAAATTCGAGGATAAATTTTGGTATATAGGAATAAATCCAGTGGACGTAAAAAATTATCTCTTCTTCTTCTTCTCTCTCGACTCGCTTTTCCCTCTTTGCTGATGCTGCTTAGGCATTCCTCGCGCCACTCTCGCCTTTTATAGAACCGGTATATGCAACGAGTACGTACACACATACGTACTCCCATAACTCTGAAAGAGAGAGAGGAATACTGCCGTGAGCTATTCTTTGTGAACATGCCCGGTGCATTTTTTTACCAAAATTTCAAGACGAAGAGGCAAATATAATAAAATGTTCGTCAACGGTTTATCCTCTGACAGTCTCGTGGGATTTTTTTCAACGCCACAGAATTTCATTTCGGGCACGTTCCTTATAATTATTCGTACACGTTTGACACATTTTCTTTCTGCTTTTTTCGACAAGCATTTCTCATTTTTTTCAAGTTCTATTTATAGAAAATAGACATTTATTTTTTAATTTTTTAAATGATTGATATACATTAAATTATTTATATTGTAATCATTATTTAAAGTTCAATGATTTTTTAAATTTAAACACGTCTCAATAATAAATTATTATAACAATGTCCATCAAAATAAGTCGAAAAAATTCGTTTCGTGTGTTTAGTATAGTAATTTTGTATATTATTTAATTTAAAAAATGATAGCTACTCGATGATAAGGATTAAAGGAAAAAGGTATATATAGATAGGCGTTGGAACGCCCTGTGGTCGATTTTAGAAACCGCCGAGTCGATCGTTAAAGAAAACAAAGCGGGTGTGTATACTCGTTCATGCACAATGTATGAATTATGATGAGGCATTTCGCCATTGTTCCCGTTCACAATTTACTCTCGCTATCTTAATTATATAGCGGTGACGCGGCAGGCAAAACTTCCAGACAAACGGTGTTTAATTGACCCGCGATCGCGCCTCTCTATCCAATCTATATCGCGTCAACGAAACACACAGACTGTTCCAGACACGATGCGAATCTCTCCCAAACTATACACGAACTCGAATGAAAATACAAAATTAACTTTTATCAGTCTAATCAAATTTTTGTTGGTCTTTTTCGATTTTTTTTATTAGATTTTGAAGCAGACTTTCGGTATAGGAAAACTTTTAAAAATTTCAACAAAGGTTGAGGACGAAAAAATCAATTGACCAGCAAAACTTTCAATGAAACATTTATCTTTTATGCAACCTCATTTAACGAACGAACTTTCTATTTCTTCGTCCACTGTAAATATATAATGTAAAATCAACAACTAAAGAAATTAAATACACAAGATGTATAGAGACATTTTTTTAAAAAAGATATTCAATTGACTATTAATTATCAGGACGACACGACTTTATAATTCGATCGATTTATTGTCGTCTATTGGAAATATAATGTATAGTCAAAAAAAAATGTTGAATAAACAACATATATAGAGGAAAATTGATTTTGAAAAGCTATTCAATCGTCTATTAATTGTCAGACGGCGACGAGCTTAAATTCGATTGATTTATTCATCTAGTCTCTGATTTTGGGTCAGCAACCTCCGAGTTGCTCGTCTAGTTCCGGGATGATCGCTATACTTTCACCGGATTTGTCGTCCGTATCGGAATAAATCGCGTAAGACGAGGACGAGCTACGAGTCTGCGAGCGCTCTTATGTAAATTAGTTTAGTTGTGAGGGAATGAGAGAAATAAAATGAGGGTGAGAGAGAGAGAGAGGTGAAAAAGAGAAAAAAAAGGAGGTCGATGAACGACCTCTCGCGAGACACCTTTGTCCTTGTCCCTGCTCACTAATAAAACATAAACGAGAGAGGTGACTCCGAACGACCTTTCCTATATATGACCTGCTCGGACTCTTTTTCTCTCTTTTTATTCCCTTATTTTTCTAGCCTGCTTTCTCTCTCTCTCTCTCTCTCTCTCTCATCCCGCTTCTGTGCCCAGCTCGCTTTTAATTCGTACATAACGTTTAGTCGCGTTTAATGAAAACGGTTTTAATTACCGAACGCGGATAATTCGTTCATTGGAATTTTTAAATTCTCCACGCGCGCGCGCTCTCTCTCGGTGTGCTCTTTTACTTTTCCGCTCTCTCCTTTTCCACTTATCGCGCTACGTGGTAAAAAAAAGGAAAAAAAGAAGAACGAAGAAAAGCAGAAAACGATAAAAAAAATCTCTCTCCGCTGAGAGGGTGAATTCTTTTAATCCTCTGATGGGGAATGAAAAATAGAATTCGTTTTCTCGGCTCGAGAGAACTTTAACGCAAGGCCTTGTAAAAAATCGACGAATTCTCGTCGAAAATTTTATTTCGCGCGCACGGCAGCCAAGTGAAAAATAAAGTGCATCAGCACTCGATTTCTCTCTTCGAGACGGGATTATTATCGCGCGCGAGCGCCGGCAATTGCGCGCGCGTAGGATAATAAAAATAAAAAAGATAATGAAAAGTAATATAATAAGGAATAAAAATAAGGAGCGTTTGATCGCGAAAAAAAAAGAAACGAAAACAAAAGTTGCCCCGCCTGGGAAGTAAAAACTGCGCGAGACTCGATGAAGCGTTTATTAATCGCGAACGCTCTTATCCGGTCGAATGCTCCCCGTTTCCAACTTTATTACAAATTGCTTTGCGCGGCGGTGATTGCCACCGAGAGCGCATCGAGTGCCTCCTCAGGCGCTTCCAGATGTCCGTCCGATTCTTTCCCTCGCCGTCGTTTCCTATTTTTTACCCCCTCCCTCGCGGCCACCCCTCGCAATAAAGCCCGTAATTGAAACGAATCTCACGTGACGGAGACGCGACTCTCTTTACAGATCTGTAAACTCATTTTTCGGCCCTTCATATAGAAAACAATGTTCGTTTTTTGGTCTTCATCATTTCATACGAACTTTTTTTTTTTCATTCATTCATTCAACCGTCACTCGAGTGACGTTCATTGACGTTTCGCCAATTTCCTCGTTTAAAAAACAAAAAAAAGGACTCGGTATGAAAGGAAAAAAGTCGAGAGCGCAAATTCAATATCTCGTTCTCGCTCTCCCGTGCGCAAAAATCGTTTGACGAGATTTTTTTCCCTCTCGCTTGTTAAATTAAATACGCGTGTGCGCGTCAGCTCTCGCTATCTCTTGTATATTTTCTCTCCCTTTCTCTCTCTCTCTCTCCCGCTCGCCTTCTTTTTTCCCTCGCTCTCACTTTTTCCCGTTTCCGCGGTCACGTAAATGTCTGGTACGAGCCCGGAAATTGGTCGCTGCGTGTAAAAAGCTCCGTGGAAAAAGAATTGTCCGTGGGCGCCCAGCACTCCCCCTACATTTTTCACCTTCTCTTCGCTCGCCCGCGCTCCGGCCGTGTCTCCGCGCGTTCCCGCAAAAGGACGTTCGACCGCAGAATTTTTTAACAAACACGTACTCGAGTGAAATCCCCGAAAATTATCACCCTCCTTCGATTTTTCATTCTCTAGCATTCACTCCCAGACATTTCCTTCTCGCCGGTTCAACGCTTTTACACCTTGGAATTACACCTTGGTCTTTAGAAAAAAATACCACCGCGTCTCTTCTCTATTTTCAAAAGATATATGTCTTTGTCATCCTTGGAATGTAATCGAGTTTTCCAGATTCTTACTTTTGTTTTGTTTGAATCGTGACTAAATTTATCTGTTGATTTAACTAAAAAATTATCAGTTTATACAAACATGTTATATTAATTAAATATATAATTAACCTTCAGTTAAGTCGACAAAGAATTTAATTTAATTTGCAAAAAATATACATATCGTTAAGCGAATCTGATTTTGAGTGTTGCAATATTACTTCTTTGAAATACTGTAATGATTAAACCACGAGGAAAGTTTGTTTTTTGTCTGTTTCCTTCTTTGTGGAATGAAATAATTAATGAAACGAGTTGTAAAAAAATGTAACAATAATTGAATTTTGGAGAAAGGATTGAAGAGAGAATTACACGAGAGTAGACAGCCTGAAATAACATGGGATCCGAAAGGATTATCCGCGCTATTTGTTCAGCGGCGTGTACGAAACATCGGTTAAAAATAATCACGGGGATCTCCAACTTTTATTTCACCTTGTCTCGGACACACTGAATCGCTCGTCTTCCTTTTTTTTTTCATTTTTTTTGTCTTCCTCTCTATCGGAAGGAGAGAAGAGCTCCTCCCGGCTCTTTGGACATTTTCCATTAACGTCCCTTATTCTCGGTCATTCATTTTCTTTCGCGATTGAGACAGCTGTCAAACTTTTTTCGATAAAAAGAAAACGAAATCGAAAATTTCGTAATCCTCATTTTCCGGCACTCGGGACTTCCGGTTTGTGGTCTGATAGCGAGGGGGAAGAATTATTGTCGAAGAATTTCCGCACTCTTGTAGACTCCGCGCGAGTTACGGAAAGCTCGATCGATCCTTAATGGAGTTTGCTTTGTCGGAACTTTGCGACGACTATTTTTCAACATTTATACTTCTTACTTATTTACAATTTTATAGAATTTGTTTTAAATTTAACTTGAGATTTAAAATGAACTTTTTTTATTTGAATTTTTTCAAATGAACTTTTTGAAAGATTTCGAATTAAGACGTTCACGTGCAATCATTTTTTTTTTCATCGCCAATTTTACGACTCGTGAATCGTCCTGTACTCTTTGACCGAATTTATTATGTTACAAAAGATTATGATATAAGTGCCAATTGGCGGTAGCCGCGTGGAGAGTAACGATCCCTCGAATGAAGCCAAGTGTAAAAATACGAGTCCGGCTTGGGAGCGCTGAAACGACAATTGGAAACGTGTCTCGTTTTTATCGACACACAAAAGGGCCGCTCAACAAATTTCTTTCTTCCGTTCCTCTTTTTATTTTCTCTCTCTCTCTCTTCTTCTCACTTTACGAGCCTTAATAAGGATAGATGACGCGCGAGAAGAAAGACTAGGCGAATTTCCCATATACCAAAAACAAAAAAATGCATCAAAATATAAAAATATTCAAAAATTCAATATAAAAATTCAATAGACAAATTTCTGTCGTCTCTCGATATAACGTGATCAATCCACCAACATTGAGAAAAAAAGAGCACGCGCAACGAATAGACAAATTGAGGAATTAAGTAGACGTGAAACGAGGAAAGAAAATTTATTTCGGATTGGGAGCGCGGGTTAGGAAACAAATTGAAATTCGATCCAATAAAATATCGAGCGTACGAGAACCTTGAGAATAGAAGAGGAAGAAGAAGGAGTGAAAGAGAGAAGGAATCAGAGAACGAGAAGGACGTCGAAGATAGAAAAATAGGTTCGATCGAAATTAAGTTAGAGCATACAAACATATTTTTATTATAACAATAATGATAATAGCAATACGAGCAGCGAATAAATATATATATGTACAATGTATACAAAAACGATTATAAATTGATACATTGTAATTCTCGTATGGTGAGAATAGATTGTAGAATATGCAGTTTTTTGGCTTTTTGAATATAAATTTTTGGATTTTGTCTCGAATAATTATCATTTTCGTTATCTACAGGAAATTTCCGATCGAATAGGCTCATGAAATCGAACAAAATTTTTTTTTTTAATTTTGTGAATTCTGACTGGGGTCACACGGGGTCTCGTAACCCCACGAAAATTTCAGTTTACGATATCTTTTCTTTCTCTTGATGGA